>JAHRHZ010000073.1:4410239-4471531 GCA_024137785.1 Ginglymostoma cirratum | reverse complement strand
AGGGGAGGGGAAGAGGGTTCTGAAATAAATAGGGAGAGAGGGGGAGGTGGATAGAGGATGGATAGAGGAGAGGATAGGTGGAGAGGAGGCAGACAAGTCGAAGAGGCGGGGATGGAGCCAGTAAAGGTGAGTGTAGGTAGGGGGGTAGGGAGGAGATAGGTCAGTCCAGGGAGGACGGACAGGTCAAGGGGGCGGGATGATGTTAGTAGATAGGAGATGGGGATGTGGCTTGAGGTGAGAGGGAAAACAGGTTAGAGAGGTGGAGATGAGCTGGGCTGGTTTTGAGATGCGGTTGGGGGAGGGGAGATTTTGAAGCTTGTGAAATCCACATTGATGCCATTGGGCTGCAGGGTTCCCAGGGTGAATATGATTTGCTGTTCCTGCAGCCTTCGGGTGGCATCACTGTGGCATTGCAGGAGGCCAAGGATGGACATGTCATCTGAGGAATGGGAGGGGGAGTTGAAATGGTTCGCGACTGGGAGGTGCAGTTGTTTGTTGCGAACTGAGCGCAGGTGTTCTGCAAAGCGATCCCCAAGCCTCCGCTTGGTTTCCCCGATGTAGAGGAAGCCACAACGAGTACAGCGGATGCAGTATACCACATTGGCAGATGTGCAGGTGAACATCTGCCTGATGTGGAAAGTCTTCTTGGGGCCTGGGATTGGGGTGAGGGAGGAGGTGTGGGGGCAGGTGTAGCACTTCCTGCGGTTGCAGGGAAAAGTGCCGGGTGTGGTGGGGCTGGAGGGGAGTGTGGAGCGGACAAGGGAGTCGCGGAGGGAGTGGTCCCTCTGGAAGGCAGATAAGGGTGGGGAGGGAAAAATGTCTTTGGTGGTGGGGTCAGATTGCAGATGGCAGAAGTGTCGGAGGATGATGCGTTGGATCCGGAGGTTGGTGGGATGGTATTTGAGGACGAGGGGGATTCTTTTTTGGTTATTATTGCGGGGACGGGGCGTGAGAGATGTGTTCCGGGAAATGCGGGAGACACGGTCGAGGGCGTTCTCGACCACTGTTGGGGAGAAGTTGCAGTCCTTGAAGAATGAGGACATTTGAGATGTACGGGAGTGGAATGTCTCATCCTGGGAGCAGATGCGGCGGAGGCGAAGGAATTGGGAATAGGGGATGGCATTTTTGCAGGAAGGTGGGTGGGAGGAGGTGTATTCCAGATAGCTGTGGGAGTCAGTGGGCTTGAAATGGACGTCGGTTTCTAGGTGGTTACCCGAGATGGAGACAGACAGGTCCAAGAAGGAGAGAGAAGTGTTGGAGATGGTCCAGGTGAACTTTAGGTTGGGGTGGAAGGTGTTGGTGAAGTGGATGAACTGTTCGAGCTCCTCGTGGGAGCACGAGGCGCCGCCGATGCAGTCATCAATGTAACGGAGGAAGAGGTGGGGTTTAGGGCCAGTGTAGGTACGGAAGAGGGATTGTTCCACATAACCTACAAAGAGGCAGGCATAGCTTGGGCCCATACGGGTACCCATGGCCACCCCCTTTGTCTGTAGGAAATCCTTCCTGATTACAATCCCCAGTTTCAGTCAGATGCCAATTCCAAATCCCAATCAGACCACAGTTCTGAATTCCAGTCAGCTGCTGTCCCCAAGATCAGTCTGGACTTTTGTTCCCATATTCCAATCTGAACTCACAATTCAGAATTCAGGCAATCAGAGTTGAGTTGGAAACTATTTGCAAGTGCTGTCAGATGGGATCGTAGTGTGATCTCACTTTCTTCTGTCTTTCCTGGATAATTTTGAAGGCGAGTGGGGAACCCCTTGAGCATGAGACCCTCAATGCAAGCAGAGGACCAGCTCTCTTGACATGCCTCAGAAGTCAGAAACAGTCAGCAGGTCACTGTTGACATCTGCAGCCTCCTGGGAAAGGATCTCCTTCCAGTAGGACCAGATGATCACACATCATCACTGAAGGGCAAAGTTTCTGCCACTATTAGCTTACCTCCACCCCTCACAGCTCTCTGTCTTTCATTAACTTACATGTGACCTTACCCTGAAAGCATAGTTACATGATAGTTCGAAGTGGCTTCTATATAGAGAGGACAGATGGTGGCTCAGTGGGAAACACTGCTGCCTCAGAGCACCAAGAACTTGGGTTTGATTCCACCCTCAAGTGACTGTCTGTGTGGAGTTTGCACATTCTCCCTGTGGCTGCGTGGGTTTCCTCTGGGTGTTCTGGTTTCTTCCCACAGTCCAAAGATGTGCAGGCTAGGTGGATTGGCCATGCTAAATTGCCCATAGTTTTCAGGGATGTGTAGATTAGGTGGGTTATAGGGGGATGGGTCTCGGTGGGGTGCTCTGAGGGTCGGTGTGGACTCATTGGGCCAAACAGCCTGTTTTCACACTGTTGGGGTTCTATGGAAGGATACACTTTGTGGCAAAATAGGCATGAGAAGCCAAAAGAATGAATGTGAACGGTAGTTGTTCAGATTGGGTTGTGAGGGATAGAAATGAGTGGAGCTATAAGCGTTGACCTGAAACAGTGCTATAGAGGAGAAGGCTAAGCAAGTTAGAATATGGGCTTTGCATCTGAACCTGTTACAGTACTCACCTGTCCTCCCGCCTGAGCTGTGAGATAGTAATGTTTTACTTGAAACAACTTAATTTTGAAGCTCAACTGTCAAGACTTGGAAGGAATTCTGAACAGTGCTGATAAGAGATTTCCCTACTTTTAGTCTTTCAAATTAATCTTGTTGACGTTTGGAAAAATAGCAAAAGCTCAAGCATCATTATTAAGAAGCAATAAAGATTCCGGAGTTGAAAGAATCATTTGTCTAAGCTAATGAGGTACAAGGCCTTGAGACGTTTGACAGAAGTTAGATAACACACAACCTAATGGTCTGTTGTTGTTTTCAGCAAGCATCCAAAGTTGGCTAGCTGAGCAGATGAGTTTTGCAACCAATCCATGACTCCCAGCTGTTAAAGTGATTCTTTATACAAGAAAATTACTGAAGAAGACTTATGGGATTTCAAGGTGGTTGGAGTATGAGAGTAGGGAAATCTTACTGAAACTGTACAAGGTGCTGGTGAGACCACAACTGTAGGACTGTGAGCAAGTTTGTTCTCCTTATTAAGCAAACATTGAACATAGAACATAGAACATTACAGCGCAGTACAGGCCCTTCGGCCCTCGATGTTGCGCCAACCTGTGAAACCAATCTGAAGCCCATCTAACCTACACTATTCCATTATCATCCATATGTTTATCCAATTACCATTTAAATGCCCTTAAAGTTGGCGAGTCTACTACTGTTGCAGGCAGGGCATTCCACACCCTTACCACTCTCTGAGTAAAGAACCTACCTCTGACATCTGTCCTATATCTATCACCTCTCAATTTAAAGTTATGTCCCCTCGTACTAGCCATCACAATCTGAGGGAAAAGGCTCTCACATTCCACCCTATCTAATCTTCTGATCATCTTGTGTGTCTCTAGTAAGTCACCTCTTAACCTTCTTCTCTCTAACGAAAACAGCCTCAAGTCCCTCAGCCTTTCCTCATAAGACCTACCCTCCATACCAGGCAACATCCTGGTAAATCTCCTCTGCACCCTTTCCAATGCTTCCACATCCTTCCTATAATGCGGTGACCAGAACTGCGCGCAATACTCCAAGTGTGGCCGCACCAGAGTTTTGTACAGCTGCAGCATGACCTCATGGCTCCGAAACTCAATCCCTCTATCAATAAAACCTAACACTTTGTACACCTTCTTAACAATCCTATCAAACTGGGTGGCAACTTTCAGGGATCTATGCACATGGACACCGAGATCTGTCTGCTCGTCCACACTACCAAGAATCTTACCATTAGCCCAGTACTCCGTATTCCTGCTACTTCTTCCAAAGTGAATCACCTCACACTTTTCCGCATTGAACTCCATTTGTCACCTCTCAGCCCAGTTCTGCAGCTTATCTATGTCCCTCTGTAACCTGCAACATTCTTCCGCACTATTCACATCTCCACCGACTTTAGTGTCATCCGCAAATTTACTAACCCATCCTTCTACGCCCTCATCCAAAATATATCATTACATTGGGAGCAGCTCAGAGAAGGTTCACAAGGATGATTCCTGGTATGGAGGAATTGTCTTTTGAATGGAGATTAAACAGGTTGAGACTGCACTCACTGGAATTTAGAAGAATGAGGGGTGGTCTCATTGAAACATATAGGATTCTTAAAGGCCTTCACAGGGTATCTGCTGAGAGGATGGTTCCCTTCATGGGAGAGTGTTGGACCAGAGGATGTAGCCTCAGAATAAGGGGGTGCCAATTTAAGACTGAGGGAGGAAGAATCTTTTCTCTCAGAGGTTTGTGAGTCTTTGGAACTCCTTGCCACAGTGAACTGTGGGGGCAGAGACTTTGTGTATATTGAAGGTTGATATACATAGATTCTCGATCAGTAGGAGGAATCAAGGGTGATATCGAAAGGGCAGGAATGTGGACACGAAGACCATCAGATTAGCTATGATCCTATTGGCTACTCCTGTTTTATTTCTTGTGGACTTATGGAAAGACAGTGTGGGCTATCTGAAATAACGAGCTCAGGTAGTGACCTAAGGCAAATATCAATTGGATTGGATGGTTCCAACTCCCATTGCTGACCTCAGGTCACCATCAGCGACACATGCTTGGTTGGTGAGTTTATCCTTTTCCTTCCAGCTTTGGATGAACTCAACTCACTACATCCCTTCAAATCCTGCAACACGATCTTCAGGTAAGATTAAGAGACTTGAGGCCCAGCTATCTCAAGTCTCCTTCTTATTCTAGTGGTAACTGGGACTTCAAAAATCCATGCATTTATCCCCAATTCTAATCAGAATCTCAGTTTCCCATACTGGAACAAATCTAAATTACCATTTCCAGTCTGGACTCTCAGTTCCCAATCCTTCATTAGTTTCAGTCTCACTCTATCAATTCCTGTCCCCTGTCTCAAATCTAAACAAAATAGTCACTTTTTTGGAACAGGTCTGGTGCTCATTTTGCACAGGTCAATACCAATCTTTAGCTTGCTCAGCATCATGGACAATTTATTGAAAATTAAATGGGCCAAGTATTTCAAGTTGTCAGTGGTGTAACACTTAGGAGTCAATGATCATTGTATTGTCCAGTTTAGGATAACAATGGAAAAGGAGACTCCTCTTCCTGTTATTTGTTTATTTGCCACCTTCTCCTCTATTGAGTATCTCTTCTTTTCCCACCTTATTGTGTTTTATTTAAAATCTTCAATCCCAATACAAATGTCATGCTAAGTTTCACAAAAATATATTCTCACTATTTCCTCCCTCAACCTCAGCACTAAGGGACTTAGTAATTTCAACGTCCTGCTTAATTTATCATGATCTCTGTCACTTCTGAATTTATTGTCCTCCTACTCCTCCTTTTTGCCTCCATCCAAATAAACTCGCTAACCTATATTCATGACCTTGCCCTTAAAGTTGCCATGTCACATGACCTCTCAACATCCATGTGCCAATCACAGATAAGGCCATCTCTAAATATTTCTTTGGATAACCCCATCAATGTTCCCATTTCCATCTTTTCCTCTGACCTTACATCCTCCAATGATTGTCCCAGGAAAACATGGTTTTCCAATTCACTGACAATACTTTCAAAGTCCAACCTGTTTGTCTTTGGCCTCCATTCATAGCAATATTTCTGCAGTTACACCTTTGTCTCCAACTTTGTCACTTTTGTTCCGTTTAAAGCAATCTATCTCACTTTGCTCACCTTCCCTGGTATGGCCCTCATCTCCCATCATTTAAATTCAAGGAATGTAAAGTTGAACATAATTACTACACAACTGGCTCATCAGATGTGGTTGGAATGTAAGCCAACATCCACCCCTCTTCTTAACTGCCAAAACTGGATTGTCTAGGAATGCAAAGATAACATGTGGCTTCTTTTCTCTGCCATATATCATTTTCTTAAATGCTTTTCCCCAGACATCTTCATTTCTATCTCCAGCAAAGACTCCAGCACAAAGCTAGTGGCCTACTTTGAGTCAATCATCTCTGGCATACTTCTCCTCACCCTGGCTCACCTGATATTTCTGTTTTTCATGTATCATTCTATCTGGCTACCCCTGTGTCATCTTCCCCATCCCCACCCCCACCACCACCTCACCGCTAATGCAATTAAACAGCTGATCTCCCAGCTTAACTTCTTGGCCCCCAAGTTATCCAATATTGTTCACAATTTCTTTATTCAGGTACGGCCTTCCCTTTCAGGTTTTCTCTGCCTGAATAGCTCAGTTGGTAAAACAGCAAACTTTTAATTTAAGGGTTCAGGGTTCAAGTCCCTGTTTGCGCACTGCTGCTGAATCAGAGTTTCCCATACTGAAAATCTTTGGTATATTTGTATCATCTTGGTTTCAAACTGAAAAACGAGCACTGAGGTTGTATCAATCGTAACCTGTGCTGAGGATTTTTAGGGGTAATCCAAGATACAGAGCGGGAAAACGTTGTGGCTGTAAGAGCTGCTCCTTTTTTGAGGTATTTTTAGTGTTGAAGCTGGTTACCTTGAATTCTAGGAGCAATAAGTACTGTGTTATAAGGTATTGCAATGTTCTGGAACTGTGAGGAAAAAAGATCAAAACAATGACACTGGGGGATAAACCTTTTATTCGTACATAAGGAGCAAGAGGGTCACTAGAGAAAGGGTTGGCCCACTCAAGGACAAAGGAGGGAATTTATGTGAGGAGCCAGAGAAAATGAGTGAGATTCTTAATGAATACTTTGCGTCGGTATTCACCGAGGAGAGGGACGTGACGGATGTTGAGGTTAGAGATTGATGTTTGATTACTCGAGGTCAAGTCGGCATAAGGACGGGGTAAGTGTTGGGTATTCTAAAAGGCAGTAGGGTGGACACGTCCCCACGTCTAGATGGGATCTATCCCAGGTTACTGAGGGAAGCGAGAGAGGAAATAGCAGGAGCCTTAACAGATATCTTTGCAGCATCCTTGAGCACCGGTGAGGCCCCGGAGGACTGGAGAATTGCTAACAATGTGCCCTTGTTTAAGAAGGGTAGCATGGATAATCCAGGTAATTATAGACCAGTGAGCCTGACATCAGTGGTGGGGAAGCTGCTGGAGAAGATACTGAGGGATAGGATCTATTTACATTTGGAAGAAAATGGGCTTATTAATGATAGGCAGCATGGTTTTGTGCAGGGAAGGTCATGTCTTACCAACTTGATAGAATTCTTCGAGGAAGTGACAAAGTTGATAGATGACGGAAGGGCTGTTGGTGTCATATACATGGACTTCAGTAAGGCATTTGATAAGGTTCCCCATGGCAGGATGATGGAGAAAGTGAAGTCACATGGGGTCCAGGGTGTACTAGCTAGATGGATAGAGAACTGGCTGGGCAACAGGAGACAGAGAGTTGTAGTGGAAGAGAATTTCTTAAAATGGAGAACTGTGACCAGTGGTGTTCCACAGGGATCCGTGTTGGGACCACTGTTGTTTGTGATATACATAAATGATCTGGAGGAAGGTATAGATGGTCTGATTAGCAAGTTTGCAGATGACACGAAGATTGGTGGAGTAGCAGATAGTGAAGGGGACTGTCGGAGAATGCAGCAGAATATAGATAATTTGGAGAGTTGGGCGGAGAAATGTCAGATGGACTTCATTCCAGGCAAAAGCGAGGTGATGCATTTCGGAAGATCCAATTCAAGAGCGAACTATATGGTACATGGAAAAGCCCTGGGGAAAATTGATGCACAGAGAGATCTGGGTGTTAAGGTCCATTGTACCCTGAAGGTGGCAACACAGGTCGATAGAGTGGTCAAGAAGGCATACAGCATGCTTTCATTCATCAGACGGGGTATTGAGTACAAGAGTTAGCAGGTCATGCTACAGTTGTATAGGATTTTGGTTCGACCACATTTGGAATACTGCATACAGTTCTGCTCGCCACTTACCAAAAGGATGTGGATGCTTTGGAGAGGGTGCAGAGGAGGTTCACCAGGATGTTGCCTGGTATGGAGGGCACTAGCTATGAAGAGAGGTTGAGTAGATTAGGATTATTTACATTAGAAAGACGGAGGTTGAGGGGGGACCTGATTGAGGTCTACAAAATCATGAGAGGTATAGACAGGATGGATAGCAAGAAGCTTTTTCGCAGAGTGGGGGACTCATTTACTAGGGGTCACGTTTTCTAGGTGAGAGGGGAAAAGTTTAAAGGAGATATGCGTGGAAAGTTCTTTACGCAGAGGGTGGTGGGTGCCTGGAATGTGTTGCCGGTGGAGGTGGTAGAGGCGGGCACGATAGCATCATCTAGACAGATATATGAATGGGCAGGGAGCAGAGGGATACAGATCCTTGGAAAATAGGCAACAGGTTTAGATAGAGGATCTGGATTGGCGCAAGCTTGGAGGGCTGAAGGGCCTGTTCCTGTTCCTGTGCTGTAATTTTCTTTGTTCTTTGTACTTTAAAAAGGAGGGAGGGAGACAAAGGTAGTGACCACATGAGAAGTGATTGAAACAGAGAAAGAAACATACACTGCTGTCTGACCCAGCAGTAACCTGCACAGCTGCTGCCTTGCTGTTGGTTTCAAGTATCTCTGGAAATCGAAGTCTGTTCTCAAAAAACAAACAAACAGCAAAATTCACAGCTGACCTTAGAGAAACCTACGTGGGGCAGCTCATAGCAGGGTAGCAGTTAAGTGGTAGTTTTCAAGTGTATCCTTACTTTTTGTTTTATAAATCTACAAAAGTGAGTAGAGTGGGTTCTTTTTTGGTGATATGCTTTTATTGTGATCAGTCTCTTGATTAAAGTTTAAAAATATTAATAAAAAGGTGCTAAGCAAGCCTGGAGCAGAGTTTTGAGAGCAGCAAGACTATGCTATTTTCTGGGTCAATAGATTGTTAAGGTGCAAAGAGGACCTTCAGTAGAATGATGTGCTCTTCAAGTTGGATGCAGGAGATCAGGGAGAGTTTCCATTTTACTGATGACTATGTCTGCAGGAAGTGTGTTTGGTCGCGAATCCTGTTGGATCTCATGGATCGGTTGGAGAGGCAGTTATGGGCAATGAGGAATATACAGGAGCTAGGGGCAGTGGTGGATGGCAGTTGCAGGGAGGGGGATCAACCAAAGATACAGTCAGGTGGATGGTTGACCTCCAGGAAAGGTAAGAGAGGAAGGCAGGTAGTGCTGGAGTTTCCTATGGCTATCCCCATCTCTAACAAGTATGCTGCTTTGGAAAATGTAGGGGATGATTGACTCTCTGGGGAATGTAGCACTGATAGCCACGTTTCTGATACTGAGGCTGGCTCTAATGTGATGAGGGTAATTCCAGGCTCTAAGCGATTGATTGCGATGGGGGCTCTCTCGTCAGAGGCGCAGACAGACATTTCTGCGGCCAACAGCAAGACATCTAAATGGTGTGTTGCCTAACTGGAGCCAGGATCAAGGATATCTCAGAGAAGGTACAGAATATTCACAAAGGAGAGAGGGACCAACAGGAGGTCATTGTACACATTGGAACTAACAACATAGGAAGAGAAAACAATGAAATTATTAGGAGAGAATATAGGAAGTTAGGCTGGAAGTTAAAAAGTAGGTACTCAAGTGTAGTAATATCTGGATTACTCCTGGTGACATTAGTTAGTGAGGGTAGGAATAGGAGAATAAAGCAGATGAGTGTGCGGCTGAGGAGCTGGTGCAGAGGAAAAGAATTCACATTTTTGGATCATTGGAATCTCTTTGGATAAGTGACCTGCATAGGAAGGACAGATTCACCGGAATTAGAAGGAAACTAATATGCTCGTGGGGAGATTTGCTACAGCTGCTCAGGACAATTGTAAGTAGTAAGGGGGACAGTGGGACCCAGGGCGTCAGTGAGAAAAGAGATCAGTCTGAGATTGATGCATTGAAGAAAAGAAGTAAGTCAGTCAGGGCAGGCAGGAACAAAACAGGGAACAAGAAAGGACTGATAAATTAAACTGCATTTATTACAATGCAAGAGGGACAAACAGGTAAGGGAGATGAACTCAGGGCATGATTGGGAACATGGGACTAGGATATCATGACGATTACCGAGATGTGGCTCAGGAATGGACAGGACTGGCAGCTTAATCTTCCAACGTGTAGATGCTATAGAAAGGGTAGAAAGGGGAGCAAGAGAGGAGGGGTTATGGCATTTTTGATTAGGAATAACATTACAGCTGTACATAGGTTTGATATTCTTGGGAATACGTCCAGGGAAGTTATATGGGTGGAACTGAGAAATAAGAAAGAGATGATCATCTTATTGGGATTGGACTATAGACACCCCAACAGTCAGCAGAAAGTTTACAAACAAATTTGTAAGGCGATCTCAGTTATCTGTAAGAATAATAGGATGGTTATGGTAAGGGATTTTAACTTTTCAAACATAGACTAGGACTGCCATAGTATTAACGGCTTGGATGGAGAGGAATTTGTGAAGTGTGTACAAGAAAATTTTCTGATTCAGTATGTGGAAGTACTTCCTAGAGGGGCTGCAAAACTTGACCTACTCTTGGTGACTGAGGTGTCAGTGGGGGAGCACTTTGGGGCCAGTGACCACTATTCTATGAGTTTTAAAATAGTGATGGGAAAGGATAGACCGGATCTAAAAGTTAAAGTTCTAAATTGGCAGAAGGCCAATTTTGACGGCATTAGGCAAGAACTTTCAAAAGTTGATTGAGGGTGGATGTTAGCAGGCAAAGGGATGTCTGGAAAATGGGAAGCCTTCAAAAATGAAATGAGAGTCCAGAGACTGTATGTTCATGTTAGGGTGAAGGGCAAGGTTGGTAAGTGTAAGGAATGCTGGATGATAAGAGCAATTGAGATTTTCAGTTTAAGAATAAGAAAGAAGCATATGTTAGGTATAGACAGCAGAGATTGAGTGAATCCCTAGAAGAGCATAAAGGCAGTAGGAGTATACTTAAGAGGGAATCAGGAGGCAAAAAGGGGACATGGGATAGCTTTGGCAAATAAGAGTAAGGAGAAAAGAATAACTAGGGAGAGAATAGAGCCCCTTAAAGATGGGCAAGGCTGCTCATGTGTGGAACCACAGAAGATGGGGAAGATACTAAACGAGAATTTTGCATCAGTGTTTATTGTGGAGAAGGATGTAAAAGATAGAGAAATTGGAGAAATAAATTGCGACCTCTTGAAAAATGTCCATATTACAGAGGAGGAGATGCTGGACATCTTAAAATGCATAAAGATGGATACATCCCCAGGACCTTGTCAGGTGTACCCTAGAACTCTGTGACAATCTAGGGAAGTGATTGCTGGGCCCCTTGCTGAGATATTTGTATCATCGATAGCCACAGGTGAAGTGCCAGAAGACCACATGGTTGGCTAACGTGGTGCCACCATTTAAGAAAGGTGGTAAGGAAAAGGCTGGGAACTATAAATCAGTGGGCCTGACATCAGTGGTGAGCAAGTTGTTGGAGAGAATCCTGCGGGACTGAACTTACATGTATTTGGAAAGGCAAAGACTGATTAGAGGTAGCGAACGTGGCTTTGTGTGTGGGAAATCATGTCTCACTAACTTGATTGACTTTTTTCAAGAAGTAACAAAGAGGATTGATGAGGGAAGAGTGGTGGATATGATCTACATGGACTTCAGTAAGGCGTTCGACAAGGTTCCTCATGGTAGTCTGGTTAGCAAGGTTAGATCACATGGAATACAAGGAGAGCTAGCTATTTGGATACTGAACTAGCTTGAAGGTAGAAGACAGTGGTGTCATTGGGGAGCACTCTGGGGCCAGTGACCACAATTCTATTAGTTTTAAAATAATGATGGAAAAAGATAGACTGGATCTAAAAGTTAAAGTTCTAAATTGGAGGAAGGCCAATTTTGACAGCATTAGGCAAGAACTTTCAAAAGTTGATTAGGGGTGGATATTCGCAGTTAAAGGAATCTTCTTCTACCCCACATTCCTTAAGCATACTTAATTCATAGTTAAGACACCTTCTCCTCACCCTCTCGCAAATGAGTCCTTCAGTTCCTGTGTTGGAGGGTTACTTTTCAGACTGGAGACCTGTGACCAATGGTGTGCTACAAGGATCAGTGCTGGGTCCACTGCTTTTCCTCTTTATATAAAAGATTTGGATGTGAACACATAAGGTATGGTTAGTCAGTCTGCAGATAACACCAAAATTGGGAGTGTAGTGGACTGTGAAGAAGGCAATGTTAGAGTACAGTGGGATCTTGATCAGGTGGGCCAATGGGCCGAGGAGTGGCAGATGAAGTTTAATTTAGATAAATATGAGATTCTGCATTTTGGAAAGACTAATCAGGGCACGACTTATACACTCAATGGTAAGGCCCTGGGGAGTGTTGCTGAACAAAGAGACCTTGGAGAGCAGGTTCATAGTGCACTGAACGTGGAGTTGCAGGTAGATTGGGTGGTGAAAAAGGCTTTTGGTACGCTTGCCTTTATTAGCCTGTGCACTGAGTAAAGGAGCTGAGAGGCCATGTTGTGGCTGCCCAGGATATTGGTTAGGACACTTTTGGAATACTGTGTGCAATTTTGGTCTCCCTGCTATAGGAAAATTGTTGTGAAACTTGAAAGAGTTCAGAAATAATTTACAAGGATGTAGTCAGGTTTGGAGGTTTTGAGCTAAAGGGAGGAGCTGAATAGACTGGAGCTGTTTTCCCTGGAGCATTTGAGGCTGAGGGATGAACTTATAGAAGTTTATAAAATCATGAGGGGCATGGATAGGGTAAATAGACAAGGTCTTTCCCCAGGTTGGGGGAGTCCAAAACTAGAGGACATAAGTTTAAAGTGACAGGGGAAAGATTTAAGAGGGACCTAAGGGGCAACCTTTTCACACAGAGGGTGGTACATGTGTGGAATGAACTGTCAGAACAAGTGGTGGAGGTTAGTAAAATTAAAACAATTAAAAATCATTTGGATGGGTATCTGAATGGGAAGGGTTTTGAAGGATATGGACCAAACATGGGAAATGGGACTAGATTTATTTGGGATATCTGGTCAGCATGGACAAGTTAGACTGGAGGTTTCTCTGCTGTATACCTCTATGTTTCTATGACTCTATTACTCCTCTTTTCAATAAAATAACAGTGCTTGACCATACTGTCTTTGCAAACCACCCCACAAAACTGTCTTTTCTCACAAAAGTCCTTAATCTCATTGGGTTCTTTGAAATCCATGCCATTGCTCCTGGATATTTCTGTTTAAATCCCTTCAAACCAATTTCCACTCCTGCCACGATATTAAAACAGCTCGATCAAAATCAAAAATGACATCCTGCTAGTAATGATTTGACAAATTATACCTTCCCTTCCTTCCTTGTCTGAAGCCTTTTATTCACTCGACCATACCATTTGCCCTCAGTGTTTTTTTATTATCATCCAGTTGAGTAGAACTGCTCTCCTCATTCAATTCTTATCTTTTAATTCATAGTCAAAGAATCACATACAATGGATTCTGTTCTTGCCCATGAACTATTCCCTCTGGAATCCTGTAAGGGTCCACCTGTAGACAAGTTTTAACTTTTACCTAATGCTAATTCTCTGCGGCATAATCTGTAAGGGTCCTTAAGAAACTAATAATTTATACATGGTATTATATCATAGAAAATCGTGTTGTAGTAGGTTATTTTATATTTGTCAGGCAACAATTATAAAGACCCACTGGAAATTTCAAGGATACTTGGTTCAGCTTTCTGCATTAACATTCCTAAATTGGTGGGATGACTTCTTGTGTATCCTGTTCTCTATACAAGTGGTGCCAATAAGGGTGGGAGTAGGGTGTTGGTTGGGTAGGGTGGCAGTGTACAAGTATGTATTTAACATTCCAACCTCCTGAGTTACTACTTTTACTTAATTTAGTTAGAATGCTCCAAAGTTTCCATTTTTATGTCAGCTTTTGCAATGTTCTGGGTGTAGTTACAAAAACAAAGTTGCTGGAAAAGCTCAGCAGGTCTGACAGCAGCTGTGGAGGGAAAAAAACAGAGTTAACATTTCGGGTCCGGTGACCCTTCCTCACAACTGATGGTGGCTGGGAAAGCATCAGGTTATATGCAGAAAATAGGGAGGTGGGTGGGGTAGCGAGTGAACGATAGGATAGAGCCTTAAGAGAGAGTGACTTGAACAGACAAAGGAGTTGGTAACGATCAGGCTGGGAGGTGAATAGTTGTTAATGGGGACTATTAGTGACTAACAACAGGTAGTGTAATGGCAGGCCATGTGGTAACAAGGCCTGGTGCGTGGGGTAGGGGGCTGGGACATAGGAGAGTTTAGGCCCTAAAATTATTGAACTCGATATTGAGTCCGGACAGCTGCAGGGTCTTCAAGCGGAAAATGAGGTGTTGCTCTTCCAGCTTGCATTGAGCTTCACTGGAACACTGCAGCAAGTCAGAGACAGAGATGTTGGCCATGGAACAGGGTGGTGTGTTAAAGTGGCAGGCAACAGGTAGTTCAGGGATAGTGGGAACTGCCAATGCTAGAGAACCTGAGATAACAAGGTGTAGAGCTGGATGAACACATCAGGCCAAGCAGCATTAGAGGAGCAGGAAAGCTGATGTTTTGGATCTGGACCCTTCTTCAGAAAAGACCCTTTTTCAGAGTTCAGAGTCTTTTTTGCGAGCAGAATGTAGATGTTCTGCGAAGCAGTCACCCAGTCTCTGCTTCGTTTCCCCACTGTAGAGGAGACCATATTGTGAGCAATGAATGCAGTAAGCTAGATTCTGGGGAAAAAGACTCCCCACCCCGCCCACCTCCCTATTTTCTGCATATAAACTGCCATTTTCCCAGCCACCATCAGTTCTGAGGAAGGGTCACTGGACCGGAAATGTTAACTCTGTTTTTTCCATCACAGCTGCTGCCAGACCTGCTGAGCTTTTCCAACAACTTTCCTTTTGGTCTTGATTTACAGCATCCGCAGCTCTTTCGGTTTTTATTCCAAGTATAGTTGTTTTCCGGACAATTTCTTCACAATCTGCTACGATGGGGATTCCACAAGGTCCCCATCTAAGCTGGAATGATGTCAGTCTGGCCAGCCGAAAATCTTTCCTAAGATTTCCAGAAAAAAAGAAATTCTAAACAGTCCCACAAAATTTCAAGATCACTTGCTTCATTGATGATGGAATTGAAGATTCCAGGCCCTAATTCACCTGCTCTCTCAAAGCCTGCAAAAGAGTCCATTAAAGTCAGAGAACTCGGAGGATTCCAACATTGTTAACCTAATAGTTACTCAGGGAAAGTTAGAGGGTTACTCACTACTCGAACTCCTGGGTAATCATTAAACTGAATTCAACCTACCTATACCTCCCACCAATCTCTTTAAACACCTAGACTCCTGTCAGCCTGATTCCCTTCACTAGGAGCTGACAATTCCCTCTACTAGTCTGTTTCCCTTGGATACAACAATGCCTACATTGTCTTGGAGCCCAAGCTACAATCCCTACCACTTCACCATCTAAATTGCCAGCCTGACCTCCTCCAATCCAATAAGTCCCACCCCTGATGACAACTTTCTTAATTGGGCCTGACATTGCATCCACCCACCAGCTGATACAATCCTTCCTCCCTCAGATGACCCCAGCACCTTCCTGATACCAAGCTTGATCCCTGTAACCTAAGTGGGTAAACTTTAACTTGATCAAGGATGGAACTAGGATGGCCAACCCTGATTGGAATTTCTGAGCTATCGGTATACATTATAAAAAGTTGAGGGCCCAGCACAGATCTCCACAAGGCCTCACTCATCTCATGTTCCTAATGAGAAATAGACTCAATTATGCATCCAGTCTATTTTCTGCCAACCAGCCAGCCTTCTATCCATACCAACCCTGCCGCAATAGCTGCTAATGAAACACCTCATCAAATGCTTTATAGAAATCTAGAACAATCTGTCAACATCTATCCCTTATCCACAGCATATGCACTCCTTGAAAGAACTCCAGTAAATTGGGTAAACAAGATGTCCTTTTCACAAAATTATGCTACCTCCTCCCAAGTACTGAGTGCCCAACTATCTCCTCCTGAGTGATCGATTGAAACAACTTTCCCACAGGCATCCTTGCACTAAAGGGACTGCAGTGGTTCAAGTAGACTGCTTACCACCCCCTTCTTGGGTGAATAAGGATGAGCACAGTCACGTCTACATGACCTGAAAGAATGAATAAATATTAATTCCGTTCCTCCAACAGTTAACAGTCTGATGCTGAATAAGGCTGTTTGCAACAGCGCTAGTGTATTTGACCCTGAGATGCACTTCTGACCATATATTCATGCCATAACCAAGAATGCCAATTTCCACCTCTGTTAAGGGATAATAGGTACTGCAGATGCTGGAGAATCCGAGATAAGAAGGTATGAAGCTGGATGAACACAGCAGGCCAAGCGGCATCATAGGAGCAGGAAAGCTTGACGTTTCGGGCCTAGACCCTTCATCAGAAATGAGGGAGGGGAAGAGGCAGGTGTGTAGGTGGGGCCCCAGCACTTTTCCCTGCAACCGCAGGAAGTGCTACACCTGCCCACACACCTCCTCCCTCACCCCAATCCCAGGCCCCAAGAAGACTTTCCACATCAAGCAGATGGTCACCTGCACATCTGCTAATGTGGTATACTGCATCCGCTGTACCCGTTGTGGCTTCCTCTACATTGGGGAAACCAAGAGGAGGCTTGGGGACCGCTTTGCAGAACACCCATAGAATATGGCCACAGTCTGGGCTCAGTTCCTTCACCAGCTGATGTTACAATGAGGGTCTCCTTCTCAACCTCTTCTCTTGCCTGAGACTAGGTTAACCCACCACCACTTGTGCCTCTCTAATGAATGGAGCAGTCCTTTGCTCCACCAGGACTTTGACAACTTTATTTCAAAGCTGGCCTCTCGCACACACCAAATCTTGAAAGATCTGTATCTTCAGCTGTACCTTCAGCTACCAAGGACTTAACTTATTGATTTCCTTCCTAAAATTCTCTCTCTGCCTCTCTTTCCTACTTCAATATGTTACTTATGTTTTAATGAAGCTTTTTGTCATCTGTCCAAATATTTTTGCATGTGGCTTAGTTTCAAATTTTTGTTCCATAACACTCCTTTTATACACTTGATGAATACGAGCTGTTGTTGACGTTAAATCCTGAAATTCTTGAGAGACACCATTTACAGTTTAAAAGGATGAATGGGAGAAAAGAACTGGGACTCTCAACTAGATTTATAATGTTTACCTCCGCAGTTATATACTACACACTTCCCATATCTCAGTTTATTACTGACTTGCTGAAGGCTCACCACTCGCGATAGACGTCTCATTCAAAATACATAATGTGCATCGTATTTAACATGCACTACTTTAAAATCTCTGGAAGTATTTATTTAAAATGAATAACAATAAATTTGGTGATCCATTAAAGGGAGAGTGAAATATTTGTGATCTTAGTGGGATAAAATTGTGATATTTACATAAAGATTCTCTAAAGCAATACAAAAGATCGCTTCATAAACAGTGTTCGAAAACTTCCATTGTCAAATTTATGCAGCTGTTTAGTTAAGCTGCTAAGTTCACATCCCTGCTGTAAAATTGGAAGTCATAATAAGGAAATTGCAGGGCAATGCTCAGAAAAGTATAACTGTGGGAGCACTTTGTGTTATAATTTTTGTCTGCTACTTTGGCTGGATGCCAAACTCTATGTCTCTAGCTCTTTTTAATTTTAAAAGAAGTGAGCAGGAGAATGAATTGAAGTAGAAAGCTCTTTCAGGTAGTTGGCAGAGGATCAATGGGTCAAATAGCCTTAATGTTTGCTGCAAATTTCAAGGGCTTAACTTTACCAGACCTCTTGACGATGAGTTGGGACATGGGAAAGCTGGCAAAATGACATGATCTCATCAGTGAGTGTGCCAGATGACTTCATGCTAACATACCATCTTTCCAATAGTACTGCTACATTGGGAGACCACAGTAAACCCTAGCAATCTCCCAATGGGATATTGGAAGGGCTTGGTTCTTTGGCCACCTCATGGCTCAAGGATGGACCTCCTTCAGCAATGGTGAAGGCAATAGTGGACCTCCAGCAGCAACACACGCTGCAAACTTGAGCTTTTGAAAGGTAGAAATGGGATCGTATTGGTACCACTTTGTTAGCCGTAACTCTCCCCAAATGCACATCCATAGAAGTGATCAGAAGTAACCCCATCCCACAACAGATTTATCCCTTACCATATCTCTGCCAATCCTGCAACCTCCTTCCCCTCCTCCATCTTGAATCGAATATGCTTCTGAGCTAAACTTCAGGCCAGCATCTCTTTTTGACACAAGTTCTCTTTTTATTTGTTTTCTGTGTGAGTGTTAATGCCTGTTTATGAATCATGTGTGAACGTTCCATCCTAAAATGTGCTCTTCCTCCTGTTTCAACCAGTGTTGCATTTAGTTTACAATATTAACCTGAATTGACAATGAATGTGTACAGGTTAACTAATCTACTAGATTGTAAAACCAGAGGGTCAATATGGATGTGGTGAAATTTGGGTTCTTGGAAATGACATGAAAGTCTCTAGCTCCTAATGCAAAACTGTCAGAGAAATAATTGGTATTTTTGATTTTTAACCAATGTCAAGGACTCAAAAATCTGAAATGATTCCAATTGCTTAATCATCTTGCTGGTGTTGGATTAAAAAAAGCCACTACTGTCAGTAAACATAATGTCATCATAGTCCAGCAATCTCATTCGAGAGAGATGAATGGTGACTTTAACCTGGGGGTCATCACACCTTGAGCAAGGGACAAGGCTGAGAAGGAAGAACATTTGTGGCAATCTCAGCTAGTGTAAGAACAAACCAACTGACCAACCAACTGAGCTAACCAACCATTGTTAACCAATACCTATGCCACTGAAAGGGATTGGAGGAATTGTTTTCTGTCCTGTTTGCAAACCTGTTTGTCTGTAAACAATATAGCTCAAAAACAAAAGGGCAGATTTAAACAAAACCACATGTAAGGCCAGCCTCGAGAAAATGTGCAAAGATGTGGGTTCGAATTTGGATGCATGATCCTGGAATTTGTTAACTGTTAAAATTCTGACGTAGGATGATTTGACTTTTTTAACAATGAATTGGGTTATTTTGTTTTGAACATTGTTCGTTGTCTCTGTGGTTTGTCGTAACTGTTAAAAAAATTGTTAGAACAGGTTATTGGATGCCTGAAGCCTGAAGCCTTCTCAGATAGAAGCTCATAATAATAAAAAGACAATATTTTCAACATTGTAAATGCAGCGTTGCAACCAGGAAGGGAAAAACACCAAGAAAGAGCCGTGTAGTTGTAATTACTTTAATACAGCAAGTTGGAGGTATGCCCTCTAATTTGCCTGTTCACTTACTATCTCCACCACTGAGGGTTAGTCTGTAAACAATACAGTACAAGAATATATGGAAGCATTTTAATGAAATTTAATACATGGATATGGACAAGGAAGACCTGAGTCTGATGCTAATATTTTTCAAGGAGCCCTATAATAAGGCAAATTGGGTTTTTCTTAAAAAAAATGACGTTGATTATTTTAGAATGCTGTGGACTGTCTCAGCTGTTATGAAGATTTTGTCACAGCCTAAAGGAAGTCAGCAAAGATTTCTCAACAGGTTGTTGGATTAGCCTGGGGCTTCCTCAGTGATGTGGAAATTCATAATAAAATGGGTTTTTTTCAGTTTTATACACATCATCAAGTAACAGCTGAGCACTTATCATAATGAGGAATTAATACAGTGTTATGATCTAGTTAGGAGGAGTGAACTGATTCCTCCAACAGTCACAGCAAAGTTTGAATTTAAAAGGGGAAGTGATATTGCCAGTGTTTATAAATCAGATCATACATAGCTCAGGAACACAAACAAGTCTGCAGTGTTCCAAAAGTAACAAATAAAGAAAGAGCTTATTGTAAACAAAGCTTGCTGAGGCAATAATGTAAAGATATTACGAAAAGGCTTGTACTGTGTAAATAAACACAACTGATCTTCTTCAAATATAACACACAGATAACCTCCAAGTCTGGGGAGAAAATGTAAACATCTACAAAGTGTTAAGTACAATGGCCTAGTAACATTTCAATTCAGGGAAAATCAAATAATGATAGATTGTCCAAATGTTCATCTGTAGCTGAAATCACTTTGCTCATAAGCTGTTAGGACTGTAATTTCTTCTTGAATCAGGTATGGCTGATTGAATTCTTATTATCTGGAAACAGTTGTGTTTGACTCTGGATATTTATTTCTTTAAGACCTCTTGACTTGTAGCAATGAAAAGTTCCTCTGTAGGAGTCCTCCAATTTTGGAAACGAGGTATTCCAGCGGGTTTATAATTTATAAACTTTGATGAGAGGGCATCGGAGGAAAACTAGAGAGCATGGCCATAGGCCTCTCTTAACTGTCTATGTTCAAGTCTAATTGCTTTATTTCATCCACAGACTGGATGATGTGACCTCTCAGAAAATATTGCAGGTTTAGTGACTCCAGCTGAGCAGGTTGTTTTCTTTTGAAATGCAATTTTTCCAAAAGGTCTAACATATAGATCTGTCCCTAGTCAATGGTATTCTGAATTAACATTTCAGATAACACATACTAACAGCATGGCAGAGATATGTCACCTACTGAGTGTTCGCTTCACCTGTTTTTATTTTAAAATAATTTATAACTCCTGAGATGGGAAATAAAAAGAATTTGTGCTCCGGTCGTGCCGTGACTTATCACGTAAGTGACATATCTTCACGGATCATGCATGTGATATCATCTCTGTATGATGGCATGTGTTCAAACATGAGCTAAAAAACTATCACAGTGTAATAGTGGTAGATCATCAGAATATCACGCCAAAACACATCGTGATGTTATGTTATATGTTCTTGTGGCTCATGTTTTGAGTTGTTTGAATTCTCTTCTGAAATAAAAGAGATGTTGAAATTGATTGCTTAATTTAGTTGGATGAGCAACTTTGTATCAGTTCTAAATGCAAAAGAAGTAACAGATTTGGATATCTTTTATTTGGCAAAAAGTTTTTAAAATTATTTGAATGGTGTCAAGACTACCTGTGACACAATCTGAATGGGATTGATCTCAATTTGAATGGTCATTTGCATGTAAGGATGTCTCAATGGTAGCACCCAGGTGTCTGAATTCAAATTCCATGCCAGGGCTTGAGCATGAAATTCTAAATTAATACTCCCGTGCAATTTTAAGGAAGAGCAGTGCTCTGTTTAGGATGATACATTAAGCTGAAATCTAAAACAGATGGAAAAAAAAATTCTACGGCTCAAATTTGAGCAGTATTCCTGCTTTTTGACCAATATTTGTTCTAAACCAGGATAATCAGTCCTTATCACATTACTGGATGTGGGAACACATTCTGCAAAATTTTGGCTGATATATTTCCTACTTTCCAACAGTAACTGAACTTTAAAAAACTACTTCTCTGGATGTAAGGTGATTTGAGATGTCCAGTCATGAAAATCACTGTACAAATGTAAGTCTTAATCTTTCAAATTTGCAGAAATTAATGAGATACTGATGATCTAACTTTCTGAGCTCTCAAGGAGAGCTATAATACTTTTAATTTTTCCTTTTTAAAGAGCATCGCAAGAATAGCGGATTGTGATATCAAACATTTGAAAGAGGATTCGATCTCGTCTTGCACTGACTACACATAGTTTTAATGAGATTGTGTGGGGGATGTGCGAACAGTAGTTTGAATGAGATTGTGTGTGGGATGTGTGAACAGTAGTTTGAATGAGATTGTGTGTGGGATGTGTGAACAGTAGTTTGGTGGAGGTGGCCATTTAATTATTATAACAAACTATTATATTATAAAATGCAAAGCAAATTCATTTGAATTAAAAACTGAAAGATTGTGGATGCTGTAAAGCAGAAACAAAAACAGAAGTTGCTGGAAAATCTCAGCAGACCTGGCAGCATCTGTGGAGAGAAATCAGAGTTAGTGTTTTGGGTCCAGTGACCCTTCCTCAGAAATTCATTCTAATGATCGTTTCTACTCATGTCAAGGTTCTTGAGAAACCCAGGAAGTAAAAGCAGGCAAAAAAGATTGAATCTATCAGATAATTACCCTTGCAGAAATGCTTATGTGTAGAAATGATACATCTAGATCCAACAAGCTTCCAAGTAAACAAAACACCCATGATGTATGTTATATATTCCCGTCATTGACTATGTCCCAGAGCTCACTGGACCCAACCCCCAGCCATCATCAGAACTTTGTCATTCAATTAGATGTCACTATGAATGAAGACTCACACAATCAATGAATGCCTAACCTCTCCATCTCTGGACTTACCAAAGGGTCCACGTTTGTGGGACTACTGCAGTACTTTCCATAGTACTTTTTCTCTAGTGATAGTTATCATATTCATTTCCTCTTCCCGTTTGCCCCTTGATTATTTAGTGTTGTTCTAATGCTTTTACTGTTTTTTGCCTTGATCTGCTATGAAGACTGGTACAAATTTATTCTGCTTCTCGGCTACTTCCTGGTTCTCCATTATTATTTCCATCGCCTCAATCTCTTATATTTGGTTCCCAGCTTTGATCTCCTTCTACCCATGTCTCTATAATGCTTCTGAATGCGTATCCACTAACCTCTACTTGTACTGTTAATTAATTTATTTTATTTTGTTCAGAATTTAAACAATGAGTTACTAATTTTGCCCTTTTGTCATGTTTTGCCCCTTTAACACTTTGTTTGCATGCTCTGTCCTTTCCTGTCCTGTTCTGGGTTTTGCTATCCAAAGCTGCTCTTCAAAACTGTCATATTCTTTTTGCTTTGAAAGCCAACATTTCTTCTCTCCCACGTTCCCCTCCTCTCCACTCTAATGAGTGTAAAGACCCCTATAGGGCCCCAGTTATTCAATTTGCCAATGCAATGGTTCAGCATGGTTCAAGTGAAGCCTGTCCTTCTAGCCCAGAACTCGTACTGGTGACCCATAACCCGAAATCCATTCCTCTCACACCAGTCTCTGAGCCCGCATTTAATTCCTTTATTTTGTTCACCCGATGGCATTCTGGTCAATTGTAACCCCAGGATCACCAGGATGTTGTTTGGAACAGCTTATACAGGAACTTGCAGCTCGTTGAGTTCCAGTGTGTCTTCTCCCTCTCTCCTAGGTAGCTAGATAACATATTGTTACCGACTTATGTTGCGGGTTCAAAAATCCGGGACGGCTTGTTAATGTGTGTAGGATATCTTAGCGAGTTAAGGGTTAACAGTAAACTTGTTTGTTTCTTGCAGAAGCAAATTTTCCCAAGATAAACAGAATGCCGTTGAACAATTGTGCGAAGGCTGCATAGATTGTGTTGAGATACTAAAAGTCTTTTGAGTAAACAGTCACGAGGTCAGCCATGAATACATAGTCCATTCCTTTCCATATTTATTAAGTTGTACCTGTTCTTGGTTCTAAATCCCCAGAATTGAGCTAACAAACAGAATGAAGTTTTTTTTAAGCAAACTGGAGATTATTACATTGTTTGCATGTGAGTCAATTTTCCTACTTCTGACTCTGCCACAGAGCTTGTCAAGTCAACTGCACCAGAACTGTGCCCTTTCTGAATAAAATAAAATTAATCTGTTCATTTGGGTGCTGATTATTTGCACGATCTTGATGTACGCTCTACAATGGATTAGTCCTTACACTATTTAGGTGGCACGGGTGGCTCAGTAGTTAGCTCTGCTGCCTCACAGGGCCAAGAACATGAGTTCAATTCCACTCTTGGGCGTGGAATTGTGTGGAGTTTGCACCTTCTCTCTTCCTCTGTGTGGGTTTCCTCCCACACTCCAAAGATTTGCACACTAGGCTGTTTAGCCATGGGAAATACAGGGGTAGGGATGGGATGCTCTTCAGGCCACTGTGGATTCGATGGGCCGAATGGCCACTTTCCACACTGTTGGGATTCTATGATATTTAAAGGGAGAATTCAGATTACACAGAATGGGTACGTTCCAACTTTAACTAAAAATGTTTAAGATAGTATCAAACTTAAAGAAAAAAGTATATAATTGCGCAAAGACAGGTGGCAAGTCAGATTATAAAGAACAGCAAGAAAGGAAGGAAAACTTAGTATGAGAGAAAACTAGCTAGAAATGTGAAAACAGCAAGATTTTCTGTATATATTTAATGAAGAAAAGAGTTAACACAGCAAATGTTGAACCGAGAGGAAGTGAGTCTACAGTATTAATAATGGACATAAGGAGGTGACAGAGAAATGTCTATTTTTTCCATCAGTCTTCAATATAGAAGCTATAAGTAACATCTGAGAAATACCTATAAAACAAGAAATGGATAAAACTCAGGAAAATGACAAGCACTGGGGATGTGGTATCGAGCAAATTGTCAGCTTTGTTGATTGACAAATGCTGACTTCTGACGAGCTCATCTTAGGATCTTAAAAAGAGGTGGCGAGCAACATACTGGATGCATTGGTTAAGACGTTCGAAAACCCTGAGATTCAAGGAACATTCCAATAGATTTGATGATTACAGGAAATGTAACTCCATTATTCAAAAAGAAGACACAGAAAGCAGGAAACTCAAGGCCACATAATAACTGTCGTAGGGAAAACGTGAGAAGCTATTATTAAAACATCAAAGCGCAGCACTTGATATTTTCAAGATAATCAAATTATGTTTGTCCAATCTACTGGAGTTCTTTGAGGAAGTAACATGTGCTGTGGATAAAGGGAAACTGGACGATTGAATTGAATTGAATTGAATTAACTTTATTGTTACATACTCAAATGAGTACAGTGAAAAGTTTACAGTCGTCACATTACAGCGTCATCTTAGGTACAAAGGTATCTAGGTACAGATACTGAATATCAAATTCTTGGCAAACAAAAATAATTATAAAGTAAAGAAATAAATCGACCAGAATTATAGGTCATATGAATAAATGAGAAAAATAAAGAAATAATAAGTTCAGAATATCAATCTTTCCAATCTAGTCCATGCCAACACCCAGTCTCAAGGGAGACCTTCACCACTTTGCTGCCAACCACATCAGACCCCCTTTGGACACCATCTCTTCACTGCTGGGCCCACTTCGCTGACGCCGATGAGCCCACACTCATCCTGCAGCAAGAGTCCCTGTCTCACTTCATCGTGCTGGCACCGCCATTTTAAAGAGTTGTCTGCCGCTGGCCCCAATTGCCGAAAGAGTTTTGCTGCTCTGGCCCCGAATGGCTGGAGCACACTCCTATCTGCTGTCACCTCCTATCGTCCAGAGACGCTATGTCCGGTACTCCACATGTGGCCCACTCTCATTGCCAAACGAGTGCTGCTGACCACAGAGAAGAAGAAAGAAAAGACCAAAAGAAAAGAAAAATAAAATGAAAGAAAAGAGCAGAAGGAAAAGAAAAACAAAGAAGGAAGGCAGATGGGCCCCGGGCAACAGGCCACACGCAGCCCATTACTCTGCTGCTAATATACAAGGTTGTACCTATCCTTGGATTTCATGAAAGGATTTTTTAGATGCCACCTCAAAGGTTATTGTCAAAGATCTATGAGGCACACATTGGCATAGTTAGAACATTGGCTAACAGACAGGAAACAGAGAGTAGGTGTAAATCGATCTTCTTCAGGTTGGCAAGATGTTGAGGCCTCAACTTCTTGCAATTTCTATAAGTGACCTGAACGAAGAGACTGAGGTATGGTTGCAAGATTTGCTGCTAACACAAAGTTTGGCGCAGAATTAAATTGTGAAGAGGACTCAAGGCTACAAACGGGTGCAGAAAAGTTACATAGATTGGCAAAAAGGTAAAAGGAGAGTATGAGGTGGTAGAATGTGAAAATATCCATTTTGTCAGGGAGAGTAGGAAAGAAATAGGTCATTTAGTCTCTCGAGCCTGCTCTGCCATTCAGTACAATCATGGCTAATACAATATTCCTAACATCCAATCTCCTGCATTTTTCCCACACCTTGATTACCCACTGATCAAGAATTGATCTACATCAGCCTTAAATATACATAAGGACTCTGCCCCCACAGCTCTCTGTGGCAAGGGTTTCTTTCTGGGCAATGGCAAGTTGCCAAATAAAGGATTTTATAGCTTAATAAGTGCCTTGCTGGTGCCCCAAATCATCTCATTAATATTCAATTTATCTCACCAAACATGCCAAACAAGGTGTTGCAAAACCTCGACAAAGTATCTGGGACATTTAGTTTGCTGCTTACTGCATTCTCCATCCCCAATCCATTTATGAGATACTTCTGCATTTCAATGCTGCATCTCAGGCTGTACCAGCAACTATCATTGTAATGCTGCAGCAAGGACACAGGACATTCAGAGACATGTGCCCAACTCAAGGACTGGACCAGGGTGTATCCCTAGGCTCCTTGCTTGCTCCCATAGTGATATCTCACTCTGATGCCCACAGCAATCCTGCCTTTCTCCTTGCCTTTTTGCACTTTGTCCCTTCAGTCAGAGATGCTGTTTATTGTGGGTGCAAAGGCAGGAAGCTTGTCATGATTTTTAGCAGGCCTCAGTCAAGTCCAGAGAGATAGCCTTCGCTCGGGGAGATTTGACGATAAGTCAAAAGTAGCCTCACATACCAGTCCAGGGGCATTAACATGGTCTGTCAGCCACTCGGAATGAACAGAATCAGGATGCTCTTTATGTAAGAGTTGAGGAGCTGAATGACAGGCAGCACACTGCCCCTCTGGACTCTTTGTGTCCTATTGCAGGTTGTTTTCCTCATGAAATAAGAGAGTCTGGTATTACAACAGGTGACAGTGGTTAGCACATCTATTGATCTTGGTTCACCTGGGGAGTTGTCTCAAGTGGGTGATTAAGCAGTGCAAAGGACATGCAGAGTTAGTGTTGTTAGGATTGGGGTGGATGAGATCAACAGGAAGAATGTTCTATGATGAATATGGGAGAAGAGCAAAGAACAATCAGTTCAGATCTGAAGTAAGAATTCTAAATTTGAAGATTGCTGTCTTCACATTTAAACAGACACATGCGTAGCCAGGCAATAGAGGGATAGGGTTGGATTTGTAAAATGCAGATCACATTTGATTAATCTAATCAGTATCTTGGATGTTACATAAAATTTTAAAGGAGGAAATGCGTTGGATGTGGTTAGCTCATTTTCCTGAATGGTTGGTTGGTTGGTGATGCAGAATGATGCCAGCAGTGGAGGTTCATGGACTGCACTAGCTAAGGTGACCAGGAAGGTACTGCCTTTTCACACTCGCCCCTCACCTGAGGCATAGTGACCCTCAGGGTAAACCTCTACCAGGCATCACTCTGTAATAAGATGTTTATCCCCTGGGACTCTGATTCTATTATATGGGTTTGACGAATGCATTTGGCAAAGCACCAGATTAAAGGCTTTGTCAACAAAATTGTGGATTGTTAGGGGACAATTTAGATTTGACATGAGTTAATCTGTAAATTCACATGAATTTCCAACTGGGATTAGAATGAAATAGAGTGTTTTGGTTCATTTCATAAGCTAAAAACATACCAACCTTTAAGATTCATTTTCATTTATTCTGATTCAAGAGAGTAATCAGGTCAAAAGAGAAAGTTAATTAAACAGCATCAGACAGAATTTCTGTGAAAATACAACATGGCTGAACTAGCATTAACCCCAAGGCCTTACATCGACCCAAAACTACACCAAGAAAGACAAAATAATGGGATTTGACCAAGGATGAGAATGAAGAACAGAATCCAGAGACAGGATAGCATCTTGGAAGATAGGGAGTGGTGAGACCAGGGGCAATAGGTGCTTTGCCACTTTTGGAATGTGTGAAAATAAAGATGTCTGTCTAAAACAGACCATTTCAGAAGTTGAGCAATGTATTGTTTACATGATTTACAATGTAAAAATATCTGATGAATACTTGAAGAGTTGGAGTGCTATCTGGGAATTTTTTCTGGGATAGATTCTGCTAAAGTTGACTCAATAAGTGATTGTTGACCTGTACCTCAAGGTTCCTGTGATTATTTCTTTTAAATAGCTACCATAATAATTGGCATCTCAAACAGGATTCTCATATTGGATTGTCAGAAAGGCTCTGCAAAGGGGTGAGCATATTTTAATTTGACACTTGTATTTAGTTCATTAAGCTCCAGAACAATCCAGTCAAGAATTCAAAGCATCTGAAGGAACATTTAAGAAAGGGGGACCAAGGGAAGCCCGTAGAGGCTAGGCCAATTCCATGTTGGATGACCCGCGCTGGGGAGAAAGGAGAGATTGAAGCCAAGAAGGGTCCTGACCCAAAACATCAACTTTCCTGCTCCTCTGATGTTGCTTGACCTGCTTCGTTCCTCTACCTCCACGCTGTGTTGACTCCAAATCCACCAGGACAATCTGTGCTGGGGCTAGGTTGAATCCATGAAGATAAAAATCATGCAGGGACCAAAGATAGAGTAGGCCATATCAGCATTGGAGTCACCATACTGGGCCAGGGGAAATTCAAGAAAGCCACGCAGGCTCCACCAAAGGAACCTTACTTGTACAAGAAATCGGAGCCATACTGATTTGAGAACTGACTGGGACATACAGGAGAGTGCCTTACAAAAGGACAGAAGAGGAAAAGGCTACAGATTTTGATTGGAAGCCAAGGTCGCCATCGCGAGGTTCATAATGGAACGACAAGCAAAATAGATAACTTCATATTGGAAGAAGTCCAATTTGAACTTAGAATCTGGAATATTTTGTTGATATAAATTGTTGTCATTGGCTTGTTCTCAAAGCATAGATTAAATAGTTTGGTTAACATCTAATTGGTCTCGAATTTGATAAAGAGAAAATATGTGAAATATAAAGGCGCAAGATATGTGCTTTTATTGTGAAGGAGATAATAGGTACTGCAGATGCTGGAGAATCCGAGATAACAAGGTGTGGAGCTGGATGAACACAGCAGGCCAAACAGCATCTTAGGAGCAGGAAAGCTTGACGTTTCGGGCCTAGACCCTTCATCAGAAATGGGGGAGGGGAAGAGGGTTCTGAAATAAATAGGGAGAGGGGGGAGGCGGATAGAAGATGGATAGAGGAGAGGATAGGTGGAGAGGAGGCAGATAAGTCAAAGATGCAGGGATGGAGCCAGTAAAGGTGAGTGTAGGTGGGGAGGTAGGGAGGAGATAGGTCAGTCCAGGGAGGACGGACAGGTCAAGGGAGCGGGATGAGGTTAATAGATAGGAGATGGGGGTGTGGCTTGAGGTGGGAGGATGGGATAGGTGAGAGGAAGAACAGGTTAGGGAGGTGGGGACGAGCTGGGCTGGTTTTGGGATGCGGTTGGGGGAGGGGAAATTTTGAAGCTTGTGAAATCCACATTGATACCATTGGGCTGCAGGGTTCCCAGGCTGAATATGATTTGCTGTTCCTGCAGCTTTCGGGTGGCATCATTGTGGCACTGACCTATCTCCTCCCTACGCCCCCACCTACACTCACCTTTACTGGCTCCATCCCCACCTCTTTGACTTATCTGCCTCCTCTCCACCTATCCTCTCCTCTATCCATCTTCTATCCGCCTCCCCCCTCTCCCTATTTATTTCAGAACCCTCTTCCCCTCCCCCATTTCTGATGAAGGGTCTAGGCCCGAAACGTCAAGCTTTCCTGCTCCTAAGATGCTGTTTGGCCTGCTGTGTTCATCCAGCTCCACTCCTTTTTATTTCTTTTATTGTGAAGATGACTTTGGAAATACTAAAATGTTTTTGAAACTATTGAAAACAATTTGGAAATGCCTTTCACAATTAAGAGGTCATTTTGAATTTATCAGAAGATTTCAGCAGTTTCCTAAACAAAGTAAAATTACAACATGAAATTACTTGGTTCCTTTCTCAGACCAACAGATAGTTAATTCATTCAGTTGGCAGGGACTGTTTAATTTCACCACACTCTTTCCATATTACTCAGTGTGTGATTTTGGAAAGTTGCAGATATCCAATTTGTGTTAAAGAGATCGTGCATTTAATTTCCATTCCTGGAAATCTGAGATAATTAATTGAAAAACAATTGGGTAACGAGAACCGTTAATGTTTCTAATCAAATATGAATGTTTGAGTTCTGTTTTAAGAACATTGTGAGAATATCGTAATTGAATAGTGACAGGAAAATGAACACTGGAAGTGAATAAGCCATTTTAGGAATAGTTTAGTGGGATATTTCAAAATAATAGAAAGTGCAGATAAAGCAAATTAATTTACAGCTTTCTCTTGGAGATACATGTGCCCTTGATCAAGAATTTTCAAGAGAACTAGATTAGATGATTTGGCCACCACCCAAAACATCATGACTGAGTAGAGAAGATACACATGCCTCACCAAATCTTGATCTTTTGACCTGAGGAGCAAGAAAACATACTTTAAATGATGATGGACTAACACGTAATCCATAAAGAAACTGACATTAAAACCTTAAAAAAGTGATACAGATAAAAGGAGAACTTTAAGCTGTTTAAGTTCATTTGATTTGATAATCAAGGTGTTTGTGTTTAGATACCAGTCATGGAGGAAACTTGATATAAATTGAAATGTTATGTGTAAAGGATCACACACAATATGTGACTGCACTCAACTATTTAAGAGGACTTGATTTAAGGCAGCAGTGAAAGAAGTCAAAGCCCACAGGGAGGTGGCAGACCCCATTGAGTTTGATAATCAATGAACTGATACAGTAGCTAAGGAGGCTGTGGAAACAAGATGGCCACAGCAGCAATGGGCCTGAGGAGGTAAATGTGGTAAAGTTGCACAGAACCATTGAGTAACCAATGCAAGCAGATGCAGATAGACTTCACAGGACCTCTACCACTGAGTAAGATTAAATGGTATTGTCTAGTCATCATCAATAAATTTACTAGATGGGTGGATTCCCAGAGATTGTTCAGTCGTGACTATTATTCGAATGTTAGAGAAAGTGATTCCCCAATGGGGAATACCATTTCAGAAAGATTCGGATCAGGAAACACACTTTTCAGGGAAAGTAATGAAGGAAATTTTTGAATGGCCGGGTAGAATGCAAAATTTCCACATTCATATCATCCACAGAGTATATCATGGTTGAATGAATGAATCAAATCTTAAAAAGGCTTTAGCTAAAGCCATTCATGACACCGAAAAAGGATCAACAAATCTACTACACAGTATCCTGATGGGACTCAGAGAAACACTGAGCAGAATGACTCTATTAAGTTGATTCAAGTTGGAAGGGCTATAAAACTGCCAGGGAAGATTGCAAAGGACTCTGGTGCACCTCAACCAAGGCAGAATGGAGCAGCTCACAAGGAATATCAAACACGACAGTAGCACAGTTTGGGAAGAGGAGTTTGAATTTATTTGTGAAAAGGCCAAATATGTTTATGTGGTGCATTTAATGGCTATTCTGACATTGAGAGTTCTGCTCTTCGAATGTGGGATATATTTGTAGTCCATACAATCACCACTTCTTTGTCTATCAGTGTGAGAGCATTGATGAAAGGTGGATCTGGAAAATCCACCCTAAGCAAAGAAAATATCAATACACCTTCACCTCCTTTCACAATACCACAGACAACCCCCTTCACAACAGTTAAAGTTTCAACTCTAGTGCCAACCAATCTGCTGCATCTAAGCATAAGTCTCAGACTGAGAAATGGTCTGGTACTAATCAATGATGATAAAATATCATTTGATGATATAAACTATGAGCATGTACCTGTGGTCTTAAACATTTCCAGCATTATTCTGTCCCAATGGTTTATCTCACACCAGAGACCGATACATGACCTTGATGGGTTAATTAATGACTGAACTAGCTCAGTCCAATGGGAGGCTGCGCCCCCAGTTTCCTTGGAGGTGTCACATCTGAAGCCAGTTTGATGAATGACATTGTCACTGCTGTCAATACAGGAACAGCCAAAGTGAAAGTTAGAAATGTGGCAGCAGGAGACCAGAAAGTCTAGACACTGAGCTTCCAAATGAAAACAACCCTAACAGAACAGCAATGAATTCAAGGCAAGCAGTTACATGCAAACCAGGGCCTGACAGAAGTGATCCAAAATCTGCCCACTGTATTGGGAAGCCATGCAGGAGCTGTTAATAAATTAACTAAATGAAGGAAACACTTCTCAGATAATGCTAGTAGGAATGATGTCTGCAACACCTACAGAAAATCTAAGGCAAAATGGAAAGTCAAGTGCCGGGCAACATTTCATATATCTTAATGCATTTTGGCAGGAGGGTAAAGGAAATATGATATTTGTCTTACTTAGAAACCAAACCAGAAACAAGGAGTCAGATGATGTTTGTATATTAATAAAGGTAAAGTTCGTATAGCCCTATTATACCACAAGGCAGCGCTCTCATAGGATATGAACAGGAAGTTGAATTCATCCTTGTGGATGTACCAATTCTTCATGTGCTCAAACCAGCAAGCGTTTATCATATCAAGGGGGTATGTACATTCACAGTGAGCTCATTGAACATAATTGTGGATTAATACAGAACAACCATTCAGTTGTAAAACACCCATTTAACATCTCACATAATTACACATTACCACAATTTATATTTGGCTACACGTACAGCCCTGTGGCTGACTGTTCTCATAAAACAGGGATTATAAATGTGGAAATTGGGCTTTATACTCTCCTCCAAGTCGTTTGCCCAATTTCCCCTCCTTCTCACCGTCATGCTGAAGGCTGTGATCTAAGTTTTCTTGGATCGCAATTTGCTGCAGTAAGAGGCTATGGCTTATGGCTACTGTCATTTATATTTTGAACCCATTTGAATTCACAGAGAGTTTTCAGAGGATAGGTGTCCATGCCAATTTGTCACAGCTGAAATGATAATTCATAAAATGAAATGGCAGTTCAGTCCAAGATGTGTCATTCTTTGTATGCAAATCCTTCCTCCTCTAAATGTCCTTGAGTTAAGTTCCCTCTTAAAGGATCTGAACATCAACCACTTCCCTATCTATCCCTAAGTATTTTAATACCCACTGGCACTTAAATACTCTTGAACACATTTCTTCCCTGTCTCCTGAACACTTTCATGCTAAAACACCTTCCTAAATGTCAACTGATTACAATTCTATAAGCATAATTCAAACAATTTGCATTCCACTAATGATTATACTAGGCCCAGCCTATTTACTGTCTTCCAGGTCAATCCATATCACTTGCTTTCAGTTCCCAACCACTTATTAAATCCATCCACACCCTGCTACAAGCCAAGTGATCTCAAAGGCAAGTTCAGTTGCTGTTAGTTGGAATAAAAACCTGCATCACCATTTCCTTTTCACCAGTCCATTGACATTAAAGTTCCTTGCCAACATCAATGATAAGACATGGCAATAGCTGGTTTTGTGTCATGAAACACTAGTGTTGCAAAGACGTACAATCAGCATTAGAAGTCATGTATTAATGGTGCCTCATCTGCAATTATTTCAGGGCTTCAACAATTTTTAAATATAAATTAAGAAGGTAAATTTAGAAAGTAACATATTGTTTGCTTTACTGATCATAAATACACTGGTTGTTAAGTCTTAACCATTCCCATTAATTTCTGGAGGAAGTCTTTTCTTGAAAATTCTTAGGGATTTTAAGCATGGAAAGATAATGAAATACGTGATATATATATAACCATTTATGGTAGGGTTTTATCCAACTGGTATGATGTACTTGCTACCTGTGAGGATAAAGATTACAATGGTCAGAAAGATGACTAGAACATAAACTCAAGCAGCTTGGAGAATGAAGTCTGGAAGTCCAACTTTTCCACTATATCCTTGGGATTCCCAGTGACGTAAATAACCTATGAAGAAAATATTCAATCATTTGAATATGAAATTAATAGCTGTAAAAAATATTTTTAAAACTGAAAAGTGATTGTATTTATTTCCTACATTGAAATTGTGTAGTAAAAAGAAAATAGGTGGAAAGGAAAGTTGCAAGACGGATGCAAACAGCTTAAAGATAGATATTGATAGATTACATAAGTGGGCAAGATGTTGGCAGATGGAGTGTAATGTGAGAAAATGTGAAGTTGTCCATTCTGGAAGGGAGAACAAAAGAATAATGTATTATTTAAATGAGAAAAACTGCAGAAGGCTGCAACACAATGGAACTTGGGGGCACTTGTGCATGATGCACAGTAAGCTAGCACAGTGGTGCAGCAGGTAATTAGGAATGCTAATGAAAGGCTGACCCTTATTTCAAGGGAGTTGGAGTATAAGAGTAGGGAAGTCTTACCACAACTGGATATGGTGCTGGTAAGACCACATCTAGGGCACTGTGAGCAGTTTTTGTCCCCTTATCCAAGAAAAAATATAATTTCATTGTAAGTAGTTCAGAGAAATTTCACTTGAACGATTCCCTGTATGGAAGGATTGTCTTATGAGCTAAACAAGTTGGGAGTCTACTCACTGGAGTTGAGAAGAATAAGAGGTGATTTCATTGAAATGTATAGGATCTTAAGGGGCTTAAGAAGACAAATGCTGAGAAGATGTTTCATCTCATTGAATAGTCTAGGTCCAGAGGCCATTGTCTCAGAATAAAGCAGTGTCAATTTAAGAATAAGATGAAGAAGAATTTCTTCTCTCAGAGGTTTGTGAGTCTTTGGAATTCTTTGCTGTAGGCCATTTCTTTAAGCTAATCTTCAAAGTTTGGGCTACTGTTTCCACCAGACCATTGGAGAATGGATGATATGAAGCAGTCCTTATGTGCCAAATGCCATCCGACTTTAGGAAATATTCAATCTCCCTGCTACTAATCATGGCCTGTTGTCTCTGACCAACATTCCTAGGAGACCGTGTAACGGAAATGATGCTCGCAACTTTTCTATTATTGTCCCCATGTTTGATGAATGAACTCTATGCACAGCCAAACGCTTTGAATAGGCATCCACAATGACTAAGAACGTAGAGTCCATGAAAGGGCTGGCATAGTCAACATGTAACTGAGTCCAGAGTTTACCTAGCCATTCCCATGAATGTGGGGGAGCTGCTGGCGGTAATTTTTGTCCTTGATGGCATTCTGGGCACTAGCCCATCAGTGTGGCTATGTCTACATCCAATCCTGGCCACCAGACATAACATCTCACCAACATCTTTATTTTGGACACCCCAGATGACCCTGGTGGAGTTCCCCAAGTATCTGGCGGCAACCTTTGCTTGGGACAATCACTCTTACTCCCCATAATAAAAATGCTGTCCTCTATGGTGATCTGGTCTCACTGGGATGAGAAAGGTTTCAATTCTGGTTGTAATGGCCCTTTTGTTTCTCCCGTTACCACCAGCTGTTTTAGCTTTGCCAGGACCAGATCTTTTTGCGTCCACATATTGCCAGCGGTGACCGAAAGAGTGTCTAGAGAGTTTAAAACCAGAATGGACTCTTCTAGTGGCAGCACAGCTGGTGGTGTATCTGCCAGTGGGAGATGGCTCAATGCATCTGCATTTGCTACTTGGCATCCTGGACAGTGTTCCAACTTGTAATTGTACGCATTTAGAATAAGAGACCCCCGCCACTGAAATCAACCTGAAGCTCTGGACAGCACGGTCTTGTCCTCTTTGAGTAGTCCTAGCAAGGGTAGTGGTCTGTTACCATTTACAAGTTTATGTCGGTAAGCTAAGCGGTGGAGCTTTCTCACACTAAAGATGACTGCCAAATCTTCCTTCCCTCTCTGGGTGTATTTAGGCTCTGCATCAGCCAAAATCAAGGAAACATGCGCTATTAGGTGTTCCTCTCCACGGGGCCATCTGTGAGCCAACACTACTCGAATACTGTACAGGAAGGTGTCACGTGCCAGCATTAGATCTCATTTGGGATCATGGTGTGCCAACCCTCTCAACGACGATAGCTGCTTCTTCACTTCCTCAAGGGTATGTCTCGGCTATTAGACCATTTCCATAGCTGATCCCTTTTCAGTAGCAGGTGTAAAGGTGCCAGGATGACAGCCAGGTTGCGTTTGGATTTCCCATAATAATTTCCAATCCAAGGAAAGACCTGAGCTCCAGTATAGACGTGGGGCCAGGGCACCTTTGATTTCCCTCACTAACCTGGTCTTGTTGACTCTGTAGGTCGATGTGTTGCCTGGAAGACACATTTTTCCCTTCTAAGCCCTACGACCACCTGGAAGAAATGGCAAAGGACTATGCCCAAGTTCTTTAAGATCTCTTTATTGGTCTTTTCTGTTATTAGCACATCATCCAGATAAATCGCGAAAACCTGGTGTAGACCTTGTAAAATATTCTTCATTGTCTGCTGGAGAATGGCACAGGCTGTCGATACCCCAAATGGCAATCTTGTTTATTGGTACAAACCCTTATGGCTATTAATTGTAGCATACTTCTGGGAATCCTCACTTAACCACAATCACAACGACACATGGCTCATATCCAGCTTCATGAAAGATAGCCTCCCACCAGCTTTGCATATAAGTCCTCTATGCAAAGGACTGGGTATTTATTCAGCTGCAAGAAACAATTTATCATTTGTTTAAAATCTTCACAAAGGTGAACTGACCCATTGGGTTTCACAATCTGTATGACCAATGCTGCCCATTCCATAGACTACGCTGGTTTGATGATTCCTTTGCTTTCCAGCCTCCTGATTTCTGCCTCTACTTTTGAACATAAGGTAAATGGCACTGGCCAGGTCTTGCAGAAATGTGAAACTGCTTCCCGGTCACCATACAAGGTGGCCTTGTCACCTTTGATGACAACTGGACTTTCCTGAAAAGCGTCCGGGTATTTAATTAGGACTTCACTCAGGCAGCCATTTTCTAATCAAAACATGTTGAGCCAATCTAGGTTAATCTTTTTCAACCAATTTCACCCCATAAAGCTTGGGTCCAAGCCTTTTACTACAATCAGTGATAACTGAACCAACTGCTTCTCATACTGGACTGGAACTGACATTGCACCCTTCATCTGTAAAGGTTCCCCACTATAGATTCTCAGCCTAGCTGAGGCCTTACGCAAACTTAAGGGTTGGAATTCAGACTGAATTTTGTTAAAGAGATAGTAGGAACTGCCAATGCTGGAGAACCTGAGATAACAAGGTGTAGACCTGGATGAACACAGCAGGCCAAGCAGCATCAGAGGAGCAGGAAGGCTGACGTTTCGGATCTAGACACTTCTTCAGAAATAGGGGAGGGGAAGGGGATTCTGAAATAAATAGGGAGAGAGAGGGAGGCAGATAGAAGATGGATAGAGGAGAAGATAGGTGGAGAGGAGACAGACAGGTCAAAGAGGCGGGGATGGAGCCAGTAAAGGTGAGTGTAGGTGGGGAGGTAGGGAGGAGATAGGTCAGTCCAGGGAGGATGGACAGGTCAAGGGGGCGGGATACGGTTAGTAGGTAGGAGATGGGGGTGGGGCTTGAGGCAGGAGGAGGGGATAGGTGGGAGGAAGAACAAGTTAGGGCGGCGGGGACGAGCTGGGCTGGTTTTGAGATGTGGTAGGGGGAGGGGAGATTTTGAAGCTTGTGAAGTCCACATTGATACCATTGGGCTGTAGGGTTCCCAAGCAAATATGAGATGCTGTTCCTGCAACCTTCGGGTGGCATCGTTTTGGCACTGGAGGAGGCCCAGGATGGACATGTCATCCGAGGAGTGGGAGGGGGATCTATTATGGTTCGTGACTGGGAGGTGCAGATGTTTGTCGCGAACTGAGCGTAGGTGTTCCGCAAAGTGGACCCCAAGCCTCCACTTGGTTTCCCCGATGTAGAAGAGGCTACATCGGGAACAGCAGATACGGTATACCACATTAGCAGATTGATACAGTATACCACATTAGCAGATGTAGACTGGTTCTACAATAATGCCAGCCTTCATGAGAACCAGGTGACAACTTAACCAGATGTTTATTTTGATTGGTTCTGGTTTGGATGTTGCTAAGAAATTTAACTGTTCCAAGCCAGATGTAGGTGGCCTTTCCAGAGTGTGCACTCTCCTGGATATTAGCCAATGAATTCCCTTACTTAATTCAGGCCTAGTGATTCTCCTTTGATATCTCGAGACCACATACCAGCAGCAAAGGCTTGCTGGCCTGGATCCTGAAGAAAATGTTAACTGCTTGGCTTTGCTTTGAGGTTTTGCTGTGGGCTGACCTAGCATTCCTCTGCTCAGGATATGCCCTGAGTGAAGCTATGTAATTGCCTCAGCTCAGTCACACTGGTGAGGGTGTCCACTTCCATAGGCATATGCTGTAATTCATATGCTCCACTTATTTTTTCTAATGACAAACCCAGCTGTAGTGCCTGTTTGAAATCTGGTTGAGTGTCAGCCAGGAGGCACCTTTGCTTGGTGACATCATTAATCCCACATACCAAATGGTCTCTCAGCATCTCATTCAGGGTTAAACCAATGTCACGTGCCTCTGCCCATCCTCTTAACCCCATCAAAAACCCTGACACGAATTCCCCTGATTCTTGATCTGCCAAGTAAAACCGATAGCTTGTCACAATTAGAGGAGGCTTGGGGTCATAGAGTTCCCTAGCTAAATCCATTAACGCTTGAAAGTTTTTAGTATCTCATACCTGAGGAAACATTAGGCTCCTAATAACTGAAAAAAAAACTGCAGATCCGCAAACTATCAGGAGAATTAATTGTTGCTTTTCATCTGCCCCAAGGTCACCTGCCTGCAAAAAAACCCACATTCTTTCCACATAGGGAAAGCTTTCTAAATAACAGCATGGTGCCAGAAATGCATATCCCAACTCAAAGGTGATTGTTGCGAGTGACTTTCTTTAGGACCGTACTTTTTTCTCTCGTCACCACTGAAATAATTCCACAGAGGCTGATATTCCATCATCAAGTCACCCTTTATTTATATGCATAGTACTTGTCACTGGTCCGGCTTCCTCAAAGCCAGCTCTCAGAGTGAACAGACCCTCTGACACTCCTGTTCATATCTGTCACCCAGGGCTCCCTTATTGAACCAGATTATCCGCCCCAATCAGGGAACTCATATTCTATGGATCTACCTGGTTGACCTCATTACAATCACTACACTATTCTGTGACACAATGTTATAATGCATGTGCTCCAATAATGGTGGGATGTTTGTTTTGGAAAGAATCACCACGATGTTGATAATCAAAAGTATTTGCAGAATGTTGAGTAACTTTGCATAGTCTTTTAAATAACTAAAACTTATCTCTTCCCAAATGAACTCGTATATCGTATAGCCAACCTGACCAAAAGAGGGCACTTCCTGATTTGTGGCCCACTGACTGTATGTTTAATCATTAACACTCCTTGTCAGTTATAAAATGATCAACAATGTTTCATTTTTCTAAATGTTCAGTTCTTAGTATTCCTAGCAGGGCAAAGTTTGGTCTGGTGGGCTGGGAATGAATTTTGATTTCACCTCTTCAATGTGCTAAATTTGTTTGAGAAGTTGAACAATGAAAGTAGCGCACTTTATGGTATAGCTCATGATCTGCAGAGCACCATAGTGTGACTGATAAGCTGGAAGATTTTTATGTTAGCAGTAGGATTTCAGGAAGATTTTCTAATGATATGGGGAAAAGGTGAAGGACGAGAGTAATCAACAATGTCGCAATAGGCGTTTTGAACTGATTACTGTAGCAGGGCTTCTAAGTTTTAAATGCCTGAAATTTTGTGCAGATGAAGAAGATTCTGCTTTAGTCAAATGATACCGAAGGCTCAAAATGTGAAGTGTCACTCATTAACCCACTCCTCACCACATTTGAGGCTAGGATGCTGTGGAATGTGAGGTTGAGGAATAGAATTGTTTCTATTTTTGCACATTTCATGGAGGCAATTACCCACAAAAAATTACAGCTTCCTTCAGTCTAATCAGATTGTTGCAAGAAAGCCTGGGAAATACACATTGTGCACATTAGACCTGGTAAGTAAAAGTTTAAAGTTTGCAGACTTCTTTGGAAAGGTAAGCTACCCTTTCGGATAGGTCCAGCGACCACTTCTGAAAACACTGAAATATCAAAGTGGCAAAAAATATAATGTGGTGCAAGGGTCTAGTTTAACTCCAGTGAATCAGAATGTTGGGCTACTGTACTTGGCAGAGAACTGCTTTTTAATCCTCCTGACTCAGGTACCCAGGTAGCAGGAAGGAGCATGTGCCTGTGAACTAAGCATTGTGCCAATGGAGAGACAAACTGGAATAGCATTGTCAGCATGGAGCAAGTGGACAAGCCCAACATGAGACCAGAGAGATGGCACCTGGCCGGGAGATGGAAACAGCTCTGTGTGTATCTGGAATGAACAGGAGGCAGATACTCCAATGGGGTTTTATCTTGAGATAAGGCTATACCAACCTCAGAGGTTATATTTCAGTAGGACTGAAAAGTAATGTGGGAGGTGGCTGAGGTTAGGCTGAGAAGTGGTTATTGACATATCTGGCATAGGGCAGCATTTTGAGCCTTGGTCTGTAAATCGTCATGACCAACCAGTGGTTTGAAGGTTACCATGGTTTCAAACTTTTATATATTATGCTCTTTCTGGGGCTCAGCAGAAGACCTATCTGAAATATCACAGTCATCCTCACACAACTGTATTGAGGTAATAGCTGATATACACTTTGCTTACATTGGCGAGCTCATTAATTTCCCGGTCGATATGACATCTCAGATGTAGAAAGTAATAGGTTTTGTGCTATTAATTTTCTTCCCTCAGACATCAGGAGTTGTCAGTATTACACCTATCATCAAGCTGATGTGGTGGCATAATGGTAATGTCATAGGACTAACAATCCAAAACCCCAGGGCAATGTCTGAGAGCTGGTTTCAAATCCCCCATTGGCAGATGATGAAATTCAAATTTAGTAAAATCTGGATTTGAGAGCTTGCCTAATGTTGGCCATGTAATCATTGTCAAGTGTTGTAAAATTCATCTGGTTCACTAATTCTTCATAAGGAAGTAAGTCTAATGTCCTTAACTAGTCTGGCAATCATGTGATGCCAGACCCACAGCAATGTGATTGACTCTTAACTGCCTTCTGGGAAATTAAGAATGGACAACAAACACTGGCACGCGTGAGTAACACCCACACTCCATGAACGAATTGAAACAAAGCAAAGGCTCCTAATCAGCAAGTGGCTGCCTTATGAACCAAAAGATATTCCACTCCTTCCATATGCAGGCAGTTTGTGAATGTTGTGAAGTTTTTCTTCCGGGCTGCCTGATAGCTGCCACAACTCATTCGTTGCTGAAGAGTTCCCAACTCTCTCGGCTTTTTCAGCCACTTACACATATCTGTTGATAGTAAGGAAGTTAATTTATAGAACCTAGAACATAGAACATTACAGCGCAGTACAGGCCCTTCGGCCCTCGATGTTGCGCCGACCTGTGAAATTAATCTGAAGCCCATCTAACCTACACTATTCCCTTATCTTCCATATGTTTATCCAACGACCATTTAAATGCCCTTAAAGTTGGCGAGTCTACAACTGCTGCAGGCAAGGCATTCCATGCCCTTACTACTCTCTAAGTAAAGAATCTACCTCTGACATCTGTCCTATATCTTTCACCCCTCAATTTAAAGCTATGTCCCCTCGTGCTAGCCGTCACCATCCGAGAAAAAAGGCTCTCACATTCCACCCTATCTAATCCTCTGATCTTCTTGTGTGTCTCTAGTAAGTCACCTCTTAACCTTCTTCTCTCTAACAAAAACAGCCTCAGGTCCCTCAGCCTTTCCTCATAAGACCTTCCCTCCATACCAGGCAACATCCTAGTAAATCTCCTCTGCACCCTTTCCAATACTTCCACATCCTTCCTATAATGCGGTGACCAGAACTGTACGCAATACTCCAAGTGCGGCTGTACCAGAGTTTTGTACATCTGCAACATGACCTCACGGCTCCGAGACTCAATCCCTCTATCAATAAAACCTAACACACCGTATGCCTTCTTAACAACCCTATAAACCTGGGTGGCAACTTTCAGGGATCTATGCACATGGACACTGAGATCTCTCTGCTCGTCCACACTACCAAGAATCTTACCATTAGCTCTGTACTCTGTATTCCTGTTACTCCTTCCAAAGTGAATCACCTCACACTTTTCCGCATTAAACTCCATTTGCCACCTCTCAGCCCAGCTCTGCAGCTTATCTATGTCCCTCTGTAACCTGCAACATCCTTCTGCATTATCCACAACTCCACCGACGTTAGTGTCATCCGCAAATTTACTAACCCATCCTTCCATGCCCTCATCCAGGTCATTTATAAAAATGATAAACAACAGTGGCCCCAAAACAAATCCTTGCTGTACACCACTAGTAACTGAATTCCAGGATGAACATTTCTCATCAGCCACCATGCTCTGTCTTCTTACAGCTAGCCAATTTCTGATCCAAACCACTAAATCACCCTCAATCCCATGCCTCCGAATTTTCTGCAATAATGTACTGTGGGGAACATTATCAAACGTTTTACTGAAATCCATATACACCACATCAACCGCTTTACCCTCATCCACCTGTTTAGTCACCTTCTCAAAGAACACAATGAGGCACGACCTACCCTTCACAAAGTTGCAGACCACAGAGGGTTTTCAATGGACTGGCCAAGTGAAGAGTGTTTGTAGGTATGCTGGATTGAAAAAAAAAGACATAGCTTGAGGAGAGTCCATCAGTCATGAGCTGGCTTATCACCATCAATGATGCCTGTGCCACCATCACTGCTTCACTGCCATCAACTCCGGACCCAACCAGCATTGAAAGCGAAGCCGTTTTTGACTAGAGCAGGCTTGATGGGCCGAAAGGCTTTTTTTCTGTCGACCTCCGTGACTATCATTTCAGGTGGTGCATTCAGATTGTAATCGGTGGGAAAAAAAGTCTTCTTTTCTTAGAAACATCAATTATTTTACTCATAATTCTCAGCACAGAAACATGCTGTCATTTGGCCTAACTACTTAATGTTAGTGTTTGTGTTTCACTTGAACCTGTCCCACCCTACTTTACCTGTCAATTCATTGCTCCCTTCAGTACTTGTCAGCAAAAGCACTTTAATGTGGCTGACACTTTGTAAAAAGAGAGTGAAAGAAGGTGCGTGAAGAAGTTACACAAATATTATGCTGAGGGTAGAAGAGGAGATCACCTCACTAGTTAATACATGTAACAGGATCTTACTGATTGCTTTTGTTGACTGAAGCAAATGTGAAAGATAAATCACTTTGCTTCCAGGTGTTTTTTTCTGGAAGAGCAAAGTAAAGGCTATAATTATAGCTGCTGGAGAGATGTGAAACAATTATTGTAAAAAAAACACTTCACAATAGAACAAGTTGGCATGGTGAAGTTTAAAGATGATAAAGTTTGTGACAGTTAGGATGATGGCTACAAGGGGAGTATCAAGTGAAGTGTCTGATAAATACTTGTGCTATGTGGGGCAGTTGGACAGATTGGGCGTGTATTCCTTGAAATTTAGAGGGATGAGAGGTGATTTCTTTTAAAATGATTTGCTCATGTGATTTGGTATCACTGACTAGGTCAGCATTTATTGTCCTTTTCTAATTGCACTGGGGCTGACAGTGCCAAACTGCCTTCGTGAATAGCTGCAATTCACAGTGCTGTTACCAAGAAAGTTCCAGGATTTTGTCAAATGATGGAACAAGGCCAAGGGCTGAGTGATATACATCTGCTCTTAATTTGTATGATGGATCATGCCATGTGAATTTGAATGAAAGCCACAGTCTTTCCATTTTGGACATCATCTGGAAGATCGGGTGATAATGTACGCATTGACATTTTTACTGTGCAGGGAGGGTCTCAACACAGACAACATGAGGTAGTGATCTTCCCAGAGTGGAAGCTATGGTCGTTAATCTGATAATATAAGGAAGTGAGGATATGATGGAAGAAGTTCTCACAGACAACAGCCAAGTTTCACACAACTTGATTACTTAATCAATGTCTTTATTAATGCTGGACCAATGTTTGGATTCACATGCCATTCTCTTGATTTTGTATGCACCCATGTGACCTATGTGTATATAGTCGAGCATGCTTTAACATAGAGCTTGCAGAATTATGGTACGATGCCTTTGGAAATAAATTTTGGAGAGTTCTAGTTCATCTCTGAATGACCAGAAAGAATGTAACAAAATCAGAAATTGCTGCAAAAACTCAACAGGTGTGGCAGCATCAGTTCTGAAGAAGGGTCACTGGGCCTGAAACATTAACTCTACTTTCTCTCCAGAGTTGCTGCCAGACCTGCAATTTCTGATTTTGTTTCTGATTTCCAGCATCTGCAGTTCATTGTTTTTTTTTGACCAGAAAGGATGTACTAGCTTGGGGAATTGTTGTATTTTTTCAGTCCATCTGCTGCGGATAATATTTTTGAACTGTTATAGCTGGTCACCATCTAACATAGCTTGCTGAATCTGCTCTGCTTCGCAGTGACCAAAATGTATGAGATCAATGTTCAGGTCTGGAATCTTTGAAAATACAATTGATAGGTTTGTTACCTGGTGGATCAGAAAATAGGCAGGTCTGTGCAAAGTGATGGACCAATATGAGGGGATCTATCTTCTTCAACAATGTAAAAGTTTCAGGTTTCCTGAGGAGCTGTATTGACATTCAAGGTGGATAATGTCAATGGATGGGATATCAGACCCATTGTAATCTGTTTAATTTTCTTCTGTGGACTGCACTATATTGTGCCAGTTTTAAATTCACATCCGTTTGTTAATAGAGCATCAATTATATATTCCTTAAGTTGGATCAGAAGTGCTTTTCTCAAAGATATTATGGGTTTGAGGCATTGACCAGTCAACTAAGTTAGCTTCAGTAAAATCAGATTCAGCACTTTTACATTGACACTGGTATGTAAATTGGTCAATTATTTTACCTGACTATGATGGTCTAACATGAACTCAAGTCTGTGTATTCTGAAATTGACTCGAACTTTGATGTTCTAACACATGAATACTTCTGACAGGATCTTTTACATACATAGAATTCCTACAGTGTGGAAACAGGCCCTTCAGCACAACACGTCCACACTTCAGAGCATCCCACACAGACGCATCCCCCTATAACCCACCTAATCTACACACTTCTGAACACTATGGGCAATTTAGCATGGCCAATCCACCTAGCCTGCACATCTTTGGACTGTGGAAAGAAACTGGAGCACCCAGAAGGAACCCTTGCAGACATGAGGAGAATGTGCCAACTCCACCCAGTCAGTCACCCGAGGGTAGAGTCGAACCCAGGTCCTGGTGCTGTGAGGCAGCAGTGCTAACCACCGAGCCACCATGAACCCTGTACTTGCCTTAACTTCCTTGGTTAGCCATGGTTGGTGCATCCCTATCTAAGAATTGTTCCTCCTTACTAGTGGTGAGGGAGAGAATCCAGCAAGACACGGCAGCTTTCTTTTGGGTTCGGGGTCAGGGTTGTTCCTGATTTGTATCTTGTGACCAACGGAGGGTTCCCTGGTTTTTCTGTGAGCAGAAACCACGTGCCCTCATAAGTGAATCTGATTGGTTCCAGTGACCTCTGACCTCACTTAATTGAATTCCCCGGCCTGCTCAGGGTCATTTGGCTCAACTGAAATAATAGCCATTGAAGACCTAGCAGCCCTCTGATTGGCCAGAGGAAGGTGAGCTGTCCTGCTTTAAAAAGGCAGAAGTCACAACTTAAGACAAATCGTCTGAATCACGCAAAATAGAGCCTTGTCAAAGAAAGCGGTTGGAGCTACCGTTTGCATAAGAAATCCCATCCTGGTTCACAGTTTGGGAGTAGTTCCTGTTCATGACATTGAAAGATTTGCCATAAAGGATTTTGAGCAATAGGTGCTTTCTAACAATTGTTCCTTGTTCATGTTTGAACCTTAGCTGCCAAACAGTAAAAAACAATAGAGATATTCGGAACTGCCGATGCTGGAGAATCTGAGATAACAAGATGAAGAGCTGGATGAACACAGCATGCCAAGCAGCCGGGCCGAGACCCGAGACCTTGTTATCTCAGTAAAAAAGTATATTTGTCTTTCTCGGCTCTGATACCACTGAGCAGGAAATAAACCACACAGCTCATGTAAAGAGAGCATCAGTTAACCCCTTGGTATCTAACAAGTGTGTTAAAAGTTTCCCAAATCTGCCCAGAAAGATCCAATGGAACAAAGGGCAGTGCTGACTTTCCTTGATAAAAGAATTGCCACATAGCTGCTAACAGTGACCTGAAAACCTTCAACCAGATGCTGATGTATTGCGTTATTGATATGAAAGAGAAGTGCAGTCTTCAAAGACAGTAACCTTCTCTGAAGCCTAAGCAAAACCTGTTGGGTTTGAAAACTTTGAGTGGCATTTGGTAATCAGCTTCAGTGATGTCTCACTTTATTTCTCCTCATCCCAAGACAGAAATAGCATCAACACCATCAGGAAATCCATCGCCCCGAACCAAAACTGAACTGTGTGGACAGCTCACTAAAAGCTAGTTGCTAAATGCCCAACAGGAACTTCTAATGTACCAAGCAGATACAGGCAAAGTAAAATGAATCTCATGTTTCTGCCAACGGAATAGTCTTCTCAGTTCAGCTTAATGTACCATAGAATGCCCATACCAACAATTATAGGGTGCTCATAATATTTGGGATGAGTTAGATGCTATGTTAGAGACATTGGGAATAATTTTAAGCATGCAGAGTGGGAAGATTAAAAATTAATAAATTGAACACCCACCTATTACTTGTAGGTTTAAAGGAGCTGGGTTGGAATCAGGTGAAGCAGCAGCTCTCAGGAAGTGGTGCATTACTCAAAAGTGCATTTGTTTCAACATAACTTCCATTTTTATAACCATGGAAAGACACGAATGGCTGGACCAACAACTAAGTGTCTTTCCAGGATTGTTTGTGGGTCAAGAAGATTCAGGATCTCCCATGGACTGTTGAGAGTGAATGCCAGATCATTCAGTGCTGCCTAAACCACAGGTCAACCCACCTGCCAATGCCAATCAGCCAGCTTTCAACCTGCCTGACTTTGTCTTCAAATGAAGTTGTAATCTTTCATTCGCAAGGCCTCAGCCACTAAAGTTCCTGACCCATCCCTATAAATTTCCCATCCCCAGCTTATTTTAAAAGGCAATGACTCATAGGGGTTAGCTATACTTTTACAGTTGGAGCAGAACAGACGCCCTCAGGCAAGAAGTTGTCATATTTCTGGAGTTGTTTAATTCCAGCACTATTTTAGATTAACAATTTCAACATAATGGGCATTACTCACTTGAGTTCGAGGTAAATTTTAGACTGTCAGATTGGTCATGTGTATTGCAAATATATTCTAAAAATTGATGATTGTTCTCTCTTTCTTTGCAAACTACACTGACTCTTCAAAATTATTAGTTGTTACCAATTAAAACATGAAAATGTATTTTATGCTATTGCCAATTGCACCCATTTTTCAAGCAGTTTAGAAACAATCTACTGTTGAAAAAAATTGAAAGAGTCTGTCTTTATAAAGTAAGTATGAAATAAAAATACTTTAAAATCAGAAACCGTCAGCCTAATATTTCATAAAATGTTGCAGATTTTCAGTTTGTATGAAATTTCTCAAGCACTATCTCAGATGCTTTCAGGATGACCTAGGATTTGCAACACTGTTTTCAAAAGTACATTCTATAATTCATTCTGGACAAAATTAATTTTTCCCTTAATTATGTTCAAAGCTTAAATTTGAGCATACTTTTAAAAGATTTTTATAGGTATTTTCAGTTTCATTTTTAAAGATTGTATTTTTAAATAAGCATACAGCACAGAAATAAGCCATGCTTCCCACTGCGCTAGGGCTAGCACCTTGAAAGAGCCATCCTTTGTCCTGTATCCCTATCCATTTTTTCCCTCATAAATTTTCATTGTCACATATTTATCCAACTCCCTTGTGGAAGTCACTACTGAATCTGCTTCAACCATAATTTCAGGTAATGTATTCCATGTCATTCCACCTTGAAGCATAAAATAATTCTCTTGTCTCCCCAACGGTTCTTTGAAAATTACCCAAACTCTGTGTCCTGTTGCAGTGGGAGAAATTTTCTTTATTTACTTGATTTACTTGATCTGCAGTTCTCATAATTTGGGTAGCTCTATTAAATCTTACCTTACCCTTATTTAAACTAAACGTTTTATGTCAAACTTGTCAAGGTTTGGCAAAACAAATCTCAACTAACCCGATTTCATAGAAAATTGCCCCATAAGGTGGTTGGAAAAGACGTATTGGAATACAGTTGGTATGGTGGCTCACTGGATAGCAATGTGCCCTTGCAGCGCCAGGGACCTGGATTTGATTCCACAATCGAGTGACTCTTTGTGTAGAGTTTGCTCATTCCCCCTCTGTCTGCGTTGGTTTCCTCCAACTTCTCTGGTTTCCTCCCACAGTCAAGATGTGCAGATTAGCTGCATTGGCCATGCTAAGATTGTCCCTAAAGTTCAGGAATGTGTTAAGTTGGTGCATTAGCCATGATAAATGTGGGGTTATGGAATATACTGGACATCTGGGTCTGGGTGGGATGTGCTTTAGAGGGTTGGTATGGACTTGATGAGCCAAGTGGCCTCCTTCCACACTGTAGGGACTCTATTGCGCCGAATCAGCTACTCAGTTCAGTTGTCTTGAACTATTGGATCTGTGTCATGCTAGAAAAAATTGACAAAGCTTATAAAGCTACATATACTTTTATATTTTTCAGAAAGGAATTTGGAATAAAATGTACTTCCTTCTGCATTCTTTGCCCACTCAAAATCAGCACTGAACTAATCTGAGATAAATTTCTGGCACAGCCAAAGGATCATGAAACAGGTGACTGGAATTGCAGTTCGTTCACTGCTTGCTTCTATTATGGATGTCAATGTAGACCCTGGACAGCCAGTCTTTGAGAATAATGCAGAAGTTGCGATATATAAATTAGACATTATACTGCCATTCCATGAATGCAAATGGAAAGAAAATGATGTCATGATTTAATTTTTCAACTGGAAAGTAGCCTCGAAAATTAAATAGCACATCGTTGGCGCTGCAGTGAAGCAAAAGCACAGATTATTTGCTAATATTCTGGGCTGGAAATATTTGATGGATGCCATTTCTTGGTGCAGACTTGAGCCCACACTTAGTTTTTGTCCTGACACTGCTGAATTTTACTGTGCCTTACAATTCAAATAGTTTCCATAGTCTAGGAAAATATCTGCAGCTTCTTGATAACGTTCATGCCTATGCATAATCAACTACACACTGATTGCAAATTATAGGCAAAGTGTCCTGGGCCAGGACGACTTGTGACTGGCTTCAGGCTATTTGTAAAGGGATTGCATTAATATTATCACTGGACATAATTCCAGCCCGAACTCCCACATGAATTTCACTTGCACTCCTGAGATCAACTGGAATTCCTGGTCTTAGGAAGTGTGACTGCACCTCCCACAAGGTGTGCTCTAATGCAGGCCCAGATATGGGTGCATCACCCAGGTCAAGCACCTGGATTGCGATTATCAGAATTAACATACACACTGCTAACATTGCTCAAAATAATTACAAATATTTTCTGGAATTTTTCATGTTTTCAACATCTGCTGTATTTTGCATTTGTATGGCCTCTCAATCAGGTGCTTATAGGTTCAAATTGCAACATGGAGCCTTGAGTACAAACTCCAGACTGAAAGTGTCATGTAAAACTGGCATTCAGGGTACTGCTACTTGTCATAAGAGCTATTTTAATTTTTTTTTTCTAGTCAACCCATTTGGTGATATTAAACATCTCTGGAGCAGGTGGGACTTGAATCTGGGCCTCCTGATCTAGAAGTAGGGATACTACCGCTGCACCACAAGAGCCTTGCAGATTTGACGTTAACTGAGAAGCCTCTAGCCCTGTAAGATAATTGTAAAATATCCCACTTAAGGAAACCTCCTGCCCTCCTGGCTAGTATTTTATCACTCAATCAAATTACTAAAATAGATTATCTGGTTATTATTTGTTTGATGCTTCTGGGCCCTGGATGCAAATTGGTGATGTATTCCCTACATTTTAGTGGCAATTAGACTTTAAAAGTACTTTAAAGGCTATGAAGAGCTGAGGTTATGAAAGACTCTACATAAATGTATCTTGTTGCTTCTTTCTGGCATACTGTGATATAAACCTAATTCTGGCTGCTTCACTGGATTCCTGCCAATGTTGTCGTGGGACTCTTGGAGGTTTTCAAGGTTCTAGATTGAGAATCAAACCCACAATCCCATGACTTAAAGATGAGATTGCTAATAACTGATATTTTCAATTCACTTTTGCCATCTCATGTTAACTACTTAGCTCAGCTATGTTTTTTTATCAGAATGTGTGATGATAAGCTGTGGGATACTGCCAACAACACAGATGTGACTTCATTGCTGGTGATTTATCTGTTCAACCACTCATGGGATAGATATCAAGTGTTTGTTCCCAGATTTGTTTTATTGTAAGATTGTTAATAAAATTTTGTTGTGCATTGTATTCAATATGACTACATTTGTAATATTTTATAGGCCATGCTGTCAAGACTCCAGATAAAACAGATACACAGTCGGAATTAGTCTGCACAAAGGTTTAAATATAAATAGGTTTCAATCATTTCTTGAATAGATTGTTTAAATTATGACTATGCTTCTGCTGGAGTGTGATTTAGCACCTTTCAGTACCTTGTGCTAAAGAAATTTAACCAAATGTGAAAACAAAGATTAGTCATTTATATAGAGTTCAGAAATGAGTGGCGAAAGTCTGGAGTGATAATAAAGCTGATAAGATGAATCATAGTGTCTTTCAAAGTTCAATCACCCAAGATTGCCTGAGAAATTAACAGGCAACCATTATTCCCACAAAGATATTTTAATCCAGCATCACTTCTTATTAAAAGCCTTTTGACTGACAGTGCATTTAGTGCTAGTCATTGCAAAGGAATTAATATCGTTTTCCATTTTTCCTGACAAAAAGGCTCTGATGCACTTCATATGGTATGATCTGCCTGTATAGCATGCAAAACAACACTTTTCACTGTATCTCAGTACATGTGACAAGCTCAAACTCAAAAGTCAATTGCTTGTACTTCCAGATTAGGTGGCAAGAGTGGGGCCTTAACCTGGCTAGGTAAGGACATAGGAGCTGTTAATGTCTACAGCAGGCCAGGAGTACCTTATGCCATTGTCGTCCATATTTACACTAATGACCTGCCCATATCCAGTTGGAATTGGTTGACTGGTCAACGGATGGGAGTTAGGAAAGGAGATCGCAGTTGCGAAACCATGCGAGAGAGGGAGCCGCTTGGAGTAAGTGTTGGGCCTGGAGATGATTGGGTTGGATTTAGCTGCAAATGGGTAAGGGCAGAGATGGGTGAGGAGCAGGAGGTGGTTTGGAGTGGGATGCGGGCAAGGGCCTGGGGGACTCCAGCTCTGATCAGGGGAGTCAGGGGCCAGGAAGTCCCATTTGGATAGGCAAAAGAGAAATTTGTGGCTAATTTCAGCCATGTTGAGCCCCTTTTTCTGTGGCAAGTTCAAAATTCCCTACGTAGCAGCACATGTTTTTCTACAACGGCCCTTTTCCAGGTGGATATCAAAGGGGACGGTGGCATTAACAGCGTGATTTCAATTCAAAGTTCAGATCAGTTACATTCCAGAGGCATTCTTATGATTGTTGTGCAAAAGCTCTAAATCTCCCATTCCCACCTGCTTTTCCTTCACGCCACAGACACACATGCATCTAAAATCCCAAGAGAGGAAGATGATTTTAATTCAATTAACCACTGGGAAAACAATTTCAATCCCTGACTCAGGTTTCTCCCGCAATTTATGTAGGCTGATTGAGATCATGCAAATTGTCAAAGCCCTGTTAGATACAGATCTGAGACTGAAACTCCACATCACATCCAACAATAAGATTGCTAATTGTCACCTCGTAATATCACAAGATAATACCAATGATGTAGACTATTTGGTCCATCTTACTTCTTAGTTCTTCAAATTAGGATTATTCCATACATTGAGGGATATGTAAACAATCTTTTAATATTCTGAATTTGTCTTCTAATCATGCAATTTAATTGAAAATAATGTTCCAGGTTTACATTTTTTTATGCTTTAAAACACGCCAATGTATAGGTTAGCTCTCTGTCACTACAGGATACTGTGTGGCTCCAGGCCAATTTGGAGGCTGGGAATTAGAGAGACTTTGAACAGAGGGAACCCAAGGTTTGTTTGTGGTCAGGTTGTGGTCATGGCTGGTTTGCTTTTAAATTTGCCATCTAACACTAATATTTAAATACTAAATAGTTCCGAACTGCCTGTAGCGCATGACCACAGCCTTACCTAAAAGCTGGCAGTTACAGCACAGGTGAAAGGGAAAGATCATGGTAGCCCAGGTAATAAATAATGGTGAAAGGACAATTGTGAGGAAGGATCTTGGCTCATCCGACCTAGATGTTGAAACATTAGGGGGCAGCGACAAGGATATTGATGACAAAAAAATAACAAAGGGCAGAAAACATTGCAGGCAGGTTATAGTCCGTACTGTTGAACTTATCATTTGTCAATAAATAACAGCAGTTTACATCCAAAATCCTGCAAACATCATAGGGATCTTTTAGTTTTATAGAGATTGAAGAGAAATGTAAATGCTGAAGTTTCAACACAGAAGACAAAAATTAACTTTTTCTTAAAGTATCAAAGTGTTCAGACTTGGGCAGGTGTGACTCGAACTTAGAATTTCTGGAAAATTTAACATTGACACCCTGCCTCAAATGCATTCCTCTTGACTGGGCAGGATTAACATTGTGATTACTAATTGTGCCAAATTTGCTTGTTATTTATAGCATCATAGTATTCAGAACATGTTACAACAGCTTTTTCTATCTTGAAATTTAAAGTGGCACTAATTTCTGATTAGCTCCCATATCCATTTACTTTCAGGTCTTTTATCTTTGAGGAATAAAAACAGAAGTTGCTGGAAATGCTCAGCAGCTCTGGCAGCATCTGTGATGAAAAAAGTCAGAGTTAACTGTTCTGAGAAGGGGTCACCGGACCTGAAACGTTAACTCTGATTTTTTCATCACAGATGCTGCCAGACCTGCTGAGCTTTTCCAGCAACTTCTGTTTTTGTTCCTGATTTACAGCATCTGCAGTTTCTTTGGTTTTTATCTTTGAGCTTCCTCACTAATTCTTCTCTTGACCTTATTGTGTGAGTGCTCATTTAGAATTACGCTGATCATGGTGGGAGGCGATGGCCTAGTGGTATTATCGCTGAACTATCAATCCAGAAATCTAGATAACATTCTGGGGACCTGGGTCCCAATCCTGCCTCAGCAGATGGTGGGATTTGAATTCAATAAAGTCTCTGGAATTAAGAATCTAATGATGAATCCATTGTTGATTGTTGGGGAAAAACCCATCTGGTTCACTGATGTCCTTTGGGGAAGGAAACTGCCATCCTTACCTGGTCTGGCCTACGTGTGACTCCAGACCCACAGCAATGTGGTTGACTCTGAACTGCCCTCTGGGTAATTAGGGATGAGCAATAAGTGCTGCCTAGCCAGCAATGCCCACATCCCATGATTGAATAAAGATAATGAGGTTGCTGTAGTTAGACCAAATCCCATAATTTGCAGTACTATCACAGTCAGTGTAAGAAATAGAACACTAAATGAGGTGTGTCTGTTCCCATTATCATCTGATACTGTTAAGAGAAGTAAGTTTTCATCTGATCAACCAAGAACTATGACATTTCACCACTCTTCAAACTATTAATAAAGCTCAACACAATTCTTTTGTTTGCCAGAGGTAGGAAATAGAAAAGGAGATATAAGAATGGGAAAGTTTCTTCAGCAAATGCAGATTTACCTAAACCAAGGGGACAATTCCAAATGATAACAAACTGACAAGACAAGGTACGACACAGAAAGCTACCTGACTTCCCATTCATTGAACTTAATGCAGTGAACGAGCAGGCAGAATCTTAAACTGATGTTGCAATGAAACTGTAGGTTTCCAGTTTAATCAGTTAGTTTAAAATCACCTCAATTGAGCCTTTAGGCCACAAAGATCTCTCCAAGATCTGAATGAGAAATGCTGCATGAAGAGAATAAGGCATAAGATTTGACTGCGAGACGCTGCTAGCTGCTACAAGAAACCTTGTCAAAATCTACAGCATAAACAGCATTGACATCACCTTCTAGTTTCTCTTACAAGTCACTCACAATCCTGATTTTGACATACATCAATGTTATTTCAATATCCTGGTCAATATCCTGGAATGCTCTAACAACAAAAGCACAATGATTCAAGGAGAAGACCCACAATCAATTTCATGCTGCAATTGCAGTAGCAAGAACAAAAGGGGCAGTTCTAACATCCCAAGAACAAATGTTAGGTGTCTGCAGTATTTTCCTTATTCCATTAGCGGCAGTTGACTCAGCTAAGAATAGCTAAGCAGAATCTAAAGGGATCAATGATGAAATGTTGAAGATGTTTCTGCTGGCTTATTGCTTTAAAGAAATTTAACAGACGAATGACTCAGCACAGAATTTAATGTAAATGAAGCGGGGTCCCACCTGCTAGCTGAAACACCCAGCGAAGGCCTCGTGTTGCCTCATTGTATGAAATCCTATGACATTAAGTGCCAATCAGGCACTGCTGTGCTGCAATAGATCTTTCCCTGGATCAAGGACGCAAGAAATCCCATCTGTTGAGAACTTCTGGCAAATCGGAAATACCAACTTAAGGCCAAGATCACCATTTAAGAACTTCATTTTGTCTCATTTCAAAACGGGCCCTCTAATCAGCCCATGGTAGGTATTGGGTGAGTTGGCAATGTTAGATACGAGAACAAGGGCTGTTATGTCGGGTCACAAATTGGTGCTGTTTGCATAGGGGCCTATAAAGAGCCATCGGTTGGATTGAGGGCATAGGTTGCCATCGAGAGCGTGAGGATCAATGGAGTTGGGCGGAGGTGCTTAAGTCAGCATTGAGGATATGATAGACAATGGAGCTGGGTAAAGGGCATGAACTGACATGGATGGGCCATGGGGAGTGTGTCAATAGGTGAAGGGTTATAATAAGACTGGAGTGCCGTCTTATGGTTTTCATTAGAAACTTTAAAACAGTGTCTGAGCACCAAGGCAAATCTCCCTCAGCCTGCCTCTGTTCCTGGCAGCCTCAGCTGGGTTCATCCATTCCAATGCCTAGAAAACTTGGTAGCTAGTACTGCCCCAGAGCAAAAATTGGAAATTCCAAAGCAGTTTCTTCTGGGTCAGGTTTGCAGGGCTGGGGAAAGTCCTGACTTTGTACTCCTTATCAAGGAATGAAAATTCAGGCCCAAGTTTGCAAACAAGTCTCAAACAACTGGAACCAGTAATTAGGGAACAGAGTTTGGAATGGGGAGAAAAAGCAAAGGCTTTAATCCTCACAATACTTAAATGGAGGAAATTTCTTCTCATCCAGTTCTGCATTGTGTATGAGCAAATTGCTAATTTAACAAAACTGAAATAATCGAGAGGGTGGATATTAGCATTGTACGTATAATAACCAAAGCTGATACTGATGGGAATAGTGTAGGTTATAAATACAATTGGGCTAACGATAGACAGTTATGGGACAACACAAGTGATTGTGCTGTTAACATCGGATGTTTGTTAAAGTAGATAGGGGTTTTATGCAGCAATGACTTATTCCATATGAGTTTACCAAGCTACTGCATTGCTAAGTTACAACTTGTAGATTTTCTTCCAGCTGGTCTAGCTCTATTGCATAATGTTCCTGAAAGTGTGACTGAAATCCATTCACAGCAGCAGTCTGAAACTATCGTTAAGGGATAGTCTAGCCATTAGCAATCTACCGAGGCATACGTTTGGCTACTGTCAACCTTCAATCAGATCCTCTGAGTTTAGGGTATTATAATGTGGATGGAGAGTGTTAAATTTTTAGATCAGGCAGAGTTGCTTGGGTGTGTCTTGATCTTAGTCAGAGGACCAGGATTTCAAGAGCCAAAATGCACTCTACGTACCCTTAACTTCAGTGTAGTAGTGGGAGTGCTACATTGCTGATTTCTAAAAAAGACTTCATTGAATTTCCATCAGCCTTTAACTCATGGGTGGAAAAGATTCCACTACACCATTTGAAAGGAATAGATTTTGAGGCAGAATTATTTATCTGGTACCTAAACCATCAAAACCCTACATATTCCAGAATCTTCTGATGACTGAATAGCTTATCTGGTGAATTTAGCTCTGGGTAGTTCTGCAAGCTAATCCCTTTCAAACCAAGATAAAAGCAAAATATTGCAGACGCTGGAATTCTGAAACAAGTCTGAAATAAATTTGAAGTCAGAACAAAGGGTCATATCGGACTCAAAAGTTTAAACTCTTTCTGTCTCCACAGATGCTACCAGATCTATTGAGTTTCTCCAGCATTTTCTTTGTCCCTTTCAAACTGAGTCCACAAACTTTAGTGAATTTACCAAGCACTGCACAGTAAGTAAATAGATAAGTAAGCAAGAGTTCTACATCTCTCCAAAGTTGATCCATGTCTTCCTAGGAATACAAACTGGCCATTTAGTCCATCATTCAATGAGATAAGGGTGACCTAAATATACTTCCATGGGTCTTCGTTCTACATCCCTCAACACCACTGGCTAACATCCATAACTTCACTGGAACTGTTGCAAACCCTCCACTCTCCACCACCTCTTTTCACTGAATATTCGGGGCGATATTTAACTTGATCATACACTACCTTACACAAGGAGCAATTTTCTAGATCTTGCTTTCCTATCCCAGCATTAGGTGATTGACATTAGAGAGCTTTGGGACATCCTCGGTTTCGGAGTAGAAGTATGTGAATATATTGCCCATTCTTTTATTGTCAAAGTCAATTTTTCCATAGCTTGGTTTGGAGATTTTAAAGTATGGTGCGCCTTGCGCACATAGCAGGTATTCAATGGAACTTGTCGTTTCCCTGCTGCCAAGCCAGTTTCCTAATCTTCTCAATTGCATTAGCCATAACCTTCGTTAGAAGTCACATATGACTTTGCAGCTGACACAAACTTAGAAGCGAAGTATATTGGGAAAACCTGCTACTACTAAGGCAGGTTGCATTAACTGTGTTGGCAGGGACTAATACATTGAGACGTCAGAATGGAATAATTTGAGAAGGGAGAAGAAAATAACTAAACAAAAAGAGTGGGTGCACACTGTCTTAAAAATGTTATTAATTTAAAACGACAAAATTTTAAAGGGTTAATAACATTTATTTCTTCACATCAGTATATATTATTCAATTCACTATCTGAAATAACCAATTGTAGATTGTTGAAAAATTATAGATGTTAATCACAGAGATAAAGACTTGATGTTAACATTAGAAAATGTCATCTATTTAGTTTAAACATGATATAAAAAAGTACAAACCCAAGCAATTCATTACAAATTAATTACAATTTCCATTCAATTTTCAGAACAGGAAAATACCCAAAGATGTCAGCCACAAAAAAAACTCATGGACCACTTTCCTCAGAAGATAGCAAACAATTATTTACATGAAAAAGTAATGAGTTTTATTGTGTTTATTTATAAACACAGGCCAAAATATCATAAATCACACCAAATCACAACACTTGTGACAATATCTTGGCAGTTTTGACCCCTCTCCAACTCCAACAAAATAAATCCTTTCCCATTATAATTCTTTAAGCAATCTTATTATGAATAAAATTGTGCCCAGGCAAAATGTAAATGTATGGGGGCTACAGGGGAAAATCATCCAGTCACTGCAGTCATACCTGACAAAGGAGCTCGGACTGCTCCACTCAGAAACCTGTCAGAGATTACCACAAGTCCAAGACATTGCAACAGGAGATCCTCAAGAACAGTGTTCTCAGGACAAAAATCATCAAATTTATCAACTACCATAATGTCATCATCATTTCAGTACTGCCCTTGTTGTGATGATTCTATATTATTCAGCAGCATTCACAATTAACTCTGTTATTGAAACAGTTTGTGCCAACCTACAGCTGAACCGGGACTTCATCAATTCATCCAGCCCGGGGTGACCAGTGACAGATAACATTTGCACTATATATGAACCAGGGGAATGCTTATTTTCAACAAATAATGCCTAATCACCTCCCATTCATGACCATCAGTGAGTCTTCCTCTAATCAGCATCTAAGAAGTTAAGCTATTTACCAGAAGCTTAATCAATTAACCACTTTATCAGTTCATGGCTGCAAAGCTAAAGGTGACACTAGGGTAAGAATTTTTAAATGATTGTTTCACCTGAAACAACAGGGACAGTAGTAGACTGTGAAATGGCTGGAATCTTTGAGGACAGCAGCAGACAGTTTCTGTCTAAGGGAGCAGGATATAGATGCTGAGCCTCTGGGACCATCAAGGAGTAAGGAAGCTCTGCTGCAGCAGCAGCAGAAATTCCCTATAGCATTTCTTGAGGCCATGATCATGCTTTGTGAGAGTAGTTGGAGTAATCAATTTCTATCAGAGTGCTATTATTTTTATGGCATGCATGCTGATAGCTGTGAGGAGACTTGAATGGAACATGAACACCAGCATTTTCCAGAATTGGGCTGAATAGCCTGTTCCAGTGCTGTAAATGTAATTCTATGTAAGTGTACTTAGCATTTCATAGTGATCAATTTTTAAATTTTACAGCTGAATATCTACATTTATACATCTTTTCCATGGAAAAATAAAACAATTAACTATCTGAAAGAACTTCTAACAGAAACTAACACATCCAAACTTGTTAGACTACAAAAAAAATCAAGAACATGCATGCTCCAGAAATCCATAGATTTTCCCAAGTCTGAACTTTGAGAAATACGCGACAATACTCTAATGTTTTTAGCAAATAATATATAGCTGTTCTCTGTCTTGCAAAATACTTGAATATAATTGAAAATCTTGAGTATCTGTCTCCTCACTTTCATTGCTGAAATTAGAACTGTATTCTCCAAACATAAAACACAAAAATTCCAGATTATCAATTTTTACTAAACCACAGCATTTGAATGATGAGTAGTAATCAAATCGTTAATGCTCGCTTGTACCTAAACTTTCATGCATTGAATTATACTTAAAATGTATAAATTTACCCTTCTTAGTGTAATTCTCCACAAATAACCTGTTTAGACATACATATTCTCTTTTTCTTATTTTCTTTCATTTGTTTTTGGAACATCACATGCTGTTAATTGTTGCATTTTATTTATTCATTGTCCCAGATAAACTCTAAAGGCACATCCTTCATTCTTTCTTGGAAAATTCTATCAAACATTTCAGATTGAGCCACAGTGAAGTGATTTTTCCAGTCTCCAATTGTACCTGTAAAGAAAAAATGCAATTTCATAAACAGGATCAATGCAATAAGCAAATAAAAAGAGGTAGAGCAGGACATGGGCAACTTGGGATGTGAATTGAGAGAAGTTGGCTTTCCAAGTATTAGTTCTGAAGTCTTAAAAGAAAACTTGCTTTTGGTTGGTTGGTTGCAATGGCCACTGAAGAAACCCAAGGAGAACAGCCCTAGTTCCTCCCGTACTCATACTAATTGTTTCAATAATGGTATGGTAGTGAAAGATGGGCATTAGGTCCTTACATATGTAAGAAGTACTATGGAATCCCTACAGTGTGGAAACAGGTCCTTCAACCCAACAAGTTCACACCGACCCTCACAGCATTCCACCCAGACCCATCTGCCTATCACCCACCTCATCTACACATCCCTGAAGACTACGGGCAATTTAGCATGGCCAATCCACCTAGCCTGCACATCTTTAGACTGTGCGAGGAAACCGGAGCATCCGGAGGAAACCCACTCAGACACGGGGAGAATGTGCAAACTTCACACAGACAGATGCCCGAGGGCGGAATTGAACCCGGGTTCCTGGCGCGAACCACTGAGCCACCGTGCTGCCCCAATAAGATACCAGGACTGGTCCACGAGTTGAACCCAGGACCTCTCACATATCAATACTGCAGAGCACTCTAAGCAAGAATCATACCCCTAGACTAACAAGCCCTTCCCATATTTGCTTGTTTTGGGTTATTGGCAAGGACGCTCAAAAGGCATTTAAGAAAAGGTCCTCTGCAAAAGACTATTAAAGTAAAAGCTGTGGTGATCCTAGTCTTTGGATTTGATGACCAAATACTGCAGACTGACACATTCTAAGGACCAGGACTACATGTTGAGGGATATATCAAAGCTTCAGTCAGCCATTGCAACTTTGTACCATTAATTAATATATTTTTATAAATGTTATCAACAAAGCATATTCTGGGGTAAGAAATTTGGAGATACCAGTAAATCTTGGCAGTAGATAAACAATTAACTAAAGTTAAGAAAACAGTTATACTTAGGAAGGGTGCAAATGCTAAACGAGGTCTCCCCCAGGACTTGCTGTTTGGATGAGTGATGCTAAAAAGTTCAATCAATTGACCTAAATTCATTAACTCAATGCGAACAATAAGAATATTAATAAATACAGCTCAGAAATAACAATGAGTCAGAAAAATATGTAAAAATCTGCAGTTTTATATTGGATAAGTTTAATGAGACTAAACGCAGAAAACTGTCATGTTGAAATGCTATGGATGATACAAGGAGTTTTAACACCCTAAGTTATATAAATGACAAATGCAAAGCAGAAACTAACGTAACCAACGGAATCTCGAACTATATACACAAGATGGTTGAATACACCAAAAAATAGTCATAATCATTCAAGGTCCATTCTGATCCCATCTAATTGAGAATTATGTCCAATTTCAGTTCCCAATGCAAAAGGGAGACATTCAAGCTTTAAAAGCAATGTAAAGCATGACTGAGATAACAAGGCGTGGGGCTGGATGAACACAGCAGGTCAAGCAGCATCATAGGAGCAGGAAAACTTGACGTTTCGGGCCTAAACCCTTCATCAGAAATGGGGGAGATAGGTCAGTCCAGGGAGGACGGACAGGTCAAGGGGGCGGGATGATGTTAGTAGATAGGAGATGGGGGTGTGGCTTGAGGTGAGAGGAAAAACAGGTTAGGGAGGTGGAGATGAGCTGGGCTGGTTTTGGGATGCGGTTGGGGGAGGGGAGATTTTGAAGCTTGTGAAATCCACATTGATGCCATTGGGCTGCAGGGTTCCCAGGCTGAATATGATTTGCTGTTCCTGCAGCCTTCGGGTGGCATCACTGTGGCATTGCAGGAGGCCCAGGATGGACATGTCACCTGAGGAATGGGAGGGGGAGTTGAAATGGTTCGCGACTGGGAGGTGCAGTGACTTGTAGTGTTAGCAATCTGAGTCATACAGGGGAATTAAAGATTTTCAGCCTTGAAAGGAGACATCCAAGAAATGGGATCAGAGATAAAAGGTACTGCAGATGCTGGAGAATCCGAGGTAACA
>JAHRHZ010000073.1:4331853-4405239 GCA_024137785.1 Ginglymostoma cirratum | reverse complement strand
GGCACATTGGCTCAGTGGTTAGCACTGCTGCCAGAGCCCTGGGTTCGATTCCACCCTCAGGTGACTGTCTGTCTGGGGTTTGCATGTTCTCCCTGTGTCTGCATGGATTTCTGTCGGGTGCTCTGTTTTCCTCCTACAGTCAAAAGATGTGCAAATTAGATGAATTGACAATGCTAAAATTGCCCAATGTGTTCAGGGATGTGTACATTAGGTGCATTAGCCATGGAAAATGTAGGGTCCTCGGATAAGGGGATGGGTCTGGTTGGGATGCTCTTCAGAGATTTGGTGTGGATTTGTTGGGCCAAATGGCCTGTTTCCACACTGTAGGGATTCTATGGAGCTGAGTACCCAGTTGGCTTTGACATGATGGACTGCATGGCCTCTTTGTCTGCTTTATCTTACCTATGCTTCCATTTATATTCAAATAATTTGGGAGGTTATTTTTCAACAAGGTGTCCAGTTGAGTAGATGAAGATAGTGCAGTTGATATTGTTCATATGAATTTCAACAAAGCCTTTGACAAGGTCCCATATGGGATACTGATAGCCAAGGTAAAAATGCATGGGGTCCAGGGTGACTTGGCAAGTTGGATCCGAATTTGGTTCAGCTAGTAGGAGACAAAGCGTGGTAGAAGACGGTTTATGTGACCGGAGACCAATGTCTATCAGAATACCATGGGTTCCCTCATTGTTCATGATATGTATAAACGATATGAAAGAAAATGAAGGGGGTGGTGGTGGTGATAAGTAAGTTTACGGATGACACAAAGGTTGGTAGTGATGAAGAAGGTCTTAGATTTGTCAGTTGGGCAGATCATGGCAGATGGAATTTAACCCAAGCAAGTGTGAGGTGATACACTTTGGAAGTAGGAACAAAACCAGGGAGTACCCAATCAATGAAAGGGCGCTAGGAAGCCCAAAGGAACAGAGGGATCTTAGGGTATTTGTCCACAGATCCTGAAGGCAACAGGACAGGTTAATAAGTTGCTTAAGAAGGTAGAAGGGACACTTGCCTTTATCAGTTGTGGCACAGATTTTAAGAGCATGAAGGTTATATTTGAACTGTACAAAACTTGGTTAGGCCACAGCTGGAGGACTGTGCTCAGTTCTGGTCACCATAATATAGAAAGGACATGATTGCACTGGAGACGGTGCAGAGATTCACCAGGATGTTGCCTAGGATGGAGCAGTTTAGCTATAAATTGGTGATGGATAAGCTGGGGATGTTTTCTTTAGAGCAGAGAAAACTGAGGTAGTCCTGATTGAGGTGTATAAGATTATGAGGGGAATAAATAGAGTGGATAGGAACCATGTGTTCTCCTCAGTTGAAGGGTCAATAACAAGGGAGCATATTTTTAAGGTGAAACACAAGAGATATGGAGGAGATTTGAGGAAAGATTTTTCACACCAAGAGATGCAGGGCTCTGCAATGCACTGCCTGGAATGGTAGTTGAGGAGAGAAACCTTAACTCTTTAAAAATACATGTATTAGCAATTAAAATGTCATGACATTTAAGGCCAAGTGCTTGAAAGTGGGACTACTGTAGATTTAGAGTTGTTTTTTAATGGTGCAGACTTGATGGACTGAGGGCCTCTTATGTACTGTATGATTCTATAATTCTACAAAATCTTGCTAGGTACCTTTCCGAAGGAATGCTCCTTCTTCAGATTTTTTGGGAATTCCTTCATAGTTGGCCATTGGATTCTTTTTCATAATATCAAACCCACAGTGTTCCAACACGCTGTCCAGTTTTTCATCATCCAGCTGTCTTCCAACAAAGTTGCAAATTTTTTGTATTGATGCTCTAAGATCCTGTCGGGGTCAATGCAGTAAACACAGTTACGTATCCACGAAACTTAAGAATGGCAACAACCTCTTCAACCCTCAAAAGTAAAACAATTTCACTCACTGTGAAATTACTCACTAGATGCCCTGTAAGAGTGCGGAATCATTCTATAACCAATATTGTTAAGAATTGGTCAAGTGATGAAACTATTGATCTATATGCTAATTTCTAGATACGGAACTGTAGATCTTTAAAAACTAATATTGCCAAAGTGCACTGGATTCAACAGAGGTCCAATGTTCAAAAGTAAAAACTGATAACACGTCAGGAAATTTGTTCTGGCTCCTACATGTATTGATATTGTAAATACATTCCAATCTTTTCTTTAAATTAATTATGTGATCAAAGGGTTTTGGCCAGGATTTGTTTCTCAACACTGGTTACCCTTTAGAAGGAAGTAAATAAAGTGGCTAGGATTTTAACACCTATTTGAAGAAAATGATCTTTTCAAGCCTGCACTCCTGGTATTGTCCCACAATACCAAGTTGATCACACATTGATATCTCTCAATCTTGACTTAATTGATGAGTTGCTAGAACTTGCTTATGGCCAGCAAATCTCTGTGACCTTTTGATACAGCTTTGACTAGAGGTTAAAGTTACTTAATTTTGTAAAATACTTTGGGACACCACAAAGTAATGAAAGTTGCTACATAAATGCAACTTTTTAGGAAGTTAAATTGTGATCAATTTGTTGATACCCCTCTTTCAGGATTTTAATCTTGGTTATGGAAACATGACTAGAACAACTCAAATTATTATGTTAATAGAATAAAGTTTAAACTTGTCAAAATGTTCAATGTGGAAACGCCATGCTGTTTCACACAGTTCAGATATAGGTTAAATACAGATAAAACAACAGGTTATCAGTGGTGAAAGTACATGAAGGAGTAGAGTTAGATATCCAGATTTGAACTGAGTAGGAATACCTATAGTGAATGGGAGTTCCAATCAATTTCGTTCAACCAAACTATTATTACAGATGTTCAATAGCTAATAATACAAAATACTCACAAACACAGCTTGTCTTATCCTACCAGGGAATTCCTTTAATTTCTACAACCCTACCAATTGGTGATGTAGATCGCAAGGTTACCTACAATTTCGTGTATTTTCACCATTACTAACCTGCTGTATGTGACAAATCAAATGCCTTCTGAAAGTCCATTGAGACAATATCTCCCATCCAGCATGTTCATGATCATCTCAAAATACAACTATATTACCCAGTTGATTATCTCATTTAATGACCATACATAAATGCGACTTCACTTCAATTCAAAATGTGGTTATAAAACTCAACACAGGCAAGTTTTATGTGAACAAATAGGCCACTTGATTGTATTCCTCATCCAGCCATAGGTGTCTAAAAAAGATAGATCAAAGTGCCTTCCAAACAGTGATAATCTTTGAAACTGTGGAGGTCCAAGGAGTCTCGAGATCCGCGTACACGATCATTAAAATATCATACACAGTATATAAAAAATAATCAAAATGACAAATAAAATGTTGGTCTTTATATCGAGCAGACTAGGGAAAACAAACAGGTAGATATCATAATGTAGCTATACAGAACTCTGGTTCGGACTTACCTGTTTCAGTTTTGGGAATCACGTCTTGCTAATTTTTTTACACTGGCCATGGAGGGACTTCATTAATGATTTACTGGGATGGTAACTGGACTCCAAGAATTAAATTATTTGGGAAAGATTGTGTAATCTAGTGCATCACTTCCCTGAATTTCAAAAACCATGGGGTGACTGCATCAAAGTTTTCAAGCATTGAGGGGAAGTTGACACAGGGAAACTAATTCTGCTGGTTAGGGAGCCTAGCACTAGGAGACAGTGTCATATAGTTACAGCCAGATTACTACTATTACCTCAACCATTACTGAATAGTGCCATTAATAAAGTGAAATGTCCACGGTTGTTTCACAAGAGCATCACTAATGCAAAAATTGTCTGATTTTAGGGCAGTTGGGATAAAAATGTTTGCATAAAGATGCTGGTTTCAAGGAGCATCTCAAAAGGAGGAAAGAGAGCCGGAGAGGTTGAGTGAAGTAATTCTAACTTTTGAACACATGCATCTTAAGGCATGGCCATTATTGCAGAACAATTAAAATCAGCACACTCAAGAGACCAGAATTACAGAAATGCAGATATCTTGAAAAGGTTGGAGAATTGCAGGAAAGTACAAAATAGTACATGGCCTATTCCCGATCATATGAACATAGAAAAATGTAATAGTTTCAAAATATTATTACTTTCTTCAACTCTTCATAAGTCATGAATAAAAAGTTGAATTCATCCTTGTGAGCATACCAATCCCTGATATGGTCAAACCAGCAGCTGAATTCCACTGTTAGAGAGAACAAAACAAATCAAGGTTATATTTCAGTTCAACTGCTTTAATAATTATGAACAAGTAAACAAACGAAAACATATTTGTCACAATCTATACCATTTTGCACAATTTAACATAATCAGATAAAGCAGAACACAAATCTTTACTTTGTTTCATAAAAATAAAACCTGATGCAATTACAGTATGCTTCTTAAAATAAATATCTGGATGGTGGTACATGAGTATGATTATATTGACTACAAATAGCCATAACGTTTCAAGACTAAACCACTGGCGTAGCCTTGTATTATTGGAAAAAGCTTGAAGAAAAAAATCTGTAATGCTTCAGTTCAGGGCTTTACTTTTCTGGAGCTAATGCCTGAAAGTAATTGGCATTCCCAGTGTTCAATTTTCAATTGAAGCATTATCAACCTAATTCATGAGAAAATGGACTTTGCAAGTCTACCTGCTTCTGCAAGGTAATTGTCAAAAGCATTTCAAAAATCCTATATTCCAGATTTATACATTCTTGTAAATTTCATCACACTAGTAACAACTTTCTTTTATATCATACCTTTCATGAACTAAAACAAACCCAGGCACTTTACTGTTAAAGTCAGGTAACAAACTTGGTGAAAGTGATAGTGCTGAGTGGACAATCCATCTTACTCTCCTCCTGAAGTCATCAGCATCACAGATACAGACTTCAGCCAGTTTCAGTAACTCAACATGATATCAAGAAATAACTGAAGGCACTGGACTTTGCAAAAGCCGTGTGACCTGACAATATTCCAGTAATAATCCTGAAGACTGGAGCTACAGAATTAACTGTATCCCTTGCCAAGTTGTTCTAGTACACTCACAACTCTGGCATCTACTTGACAATGTGGAAAATTGCCCAGATATGTATTGTGCACAAAAAGCAGGACAAATCCAAAGTTGAACATGGCCATTTACTGCTGCATCTGTGTACTGTTAATGGTCAGCAAAGTGATGGGGGTAGTTGTCAACAGTGCCAGTAAGCAGCACCCACATAATAATAACATGTTCCTTGGCATTTGTTTTGGCTAAGTCAGGTCTAATTAGCTCCCAACCTCGTGACAGCCCTGTTCCAAAAATGGAGAAGAGAGCATTTGACAGGGTGTGGCATCGAGGATCCTGTGCAAAACTGGAATCACTAGGAATCAGTGAGTGAGGGTGGAGGGGGATGTAGGAGAATCTCCACTAGCTGGAGCGATACCTAGCATAAAAACAACATGGTTATAATTATTGGAGGCGGTCAATTATCGCAGCCCTAGGACATGGCTGCAGGAGTTCTTCAGGCCCAACTATTCTCAGCCGCTTCAACAACGACCTTCCTTCTTTCATAAAGCAGGATAGAAATGTTTGTTAAAACTGCAACTGTTCAGCATAATCAGCTGAATTCGTCCAAAGCAGTTCATGACAATTTGCAGCAAGACCTGGATAATATTCAGGCTTGGACTGATGAGTGGCATGTAACGTTCACATTCCACACAAGAACAAAGAACAAAGAACAAAGAAAACTTACAGCCCAGGAACAGGCCCTTCGGCCCTCCAAGCCTGTGCCGATCCAAATCCACTGTCTAAACCTATCGCCCAATTCCTAAGGATCTGTATCCCTCTGCTCCCCACCTACTCATGCATCTGTCCAGACGCACCTTAAACGAATCTACCGTGCCTGCCTCTACTACCTCTGCTGGCAACGCGTTCCAGGCACCTACCACCCTCTGTGTAAAGTACTTTCCGCGTGTATCCCCCTTAAACTTTTCTCCTCTCACCTTGAATGCGTGACCCCTCGTTATTGAATCCCTCACCCTGGGAAAAAGCTTATCTCTATCAACCCTGTCTACACCCTCCATGATTTTGAAGACCTCAATCAGGTCCCCCCTCAATCTCCTTTTTTCTAATGAAAACAATCCTAACCTACTCAACCTCTCTTCATAGCTAACACCTTCCATACCAGACAACATCCTCGTAAACCTTCTCTGTACCCTCTCCAAAGCTTCCACATCCTTTTGGTAATGTGGCGACCAGAACTGTACACAGTATTCTAAATGCGGCCGAACCAAAGTCTTGCACAATTTTAACATGACCTGCCAGCTCTTATACTCAATACCCTGTCCGATGAAGGCAAGCATACCATATGCCTTCTTGACCACTCTATCCACCTGTGCAGCCACCTTCAGGGTACAATGGACCTGAACTCCCAGATCTCTCTGCTCATCAACTTTTCCCAAGGCTCTTCCGTTTACAGTATAGTTCGCTCTAGAATTAGACCTCCCAAAATGCATCACCTCACACTTGCCCGGATTGAACTCCATCTGCCACTTCTCCGCCCAACTCTCCAGTCTATCTATATTCTCCTGTATTCTTTGACAATCCCCTATGCTTTCTGCTACTCCCCCAATCTTCGTGTCATCTGCAAACTTACTGATCAGACCACTTATGCCCTCTTCCAGATCATTTATGTATATCACAAACAACAGTGGCCCCAGCACTGATCCCTGTGGAACACCACTGGTCACCTTTCTCCATTTCGAGAAACTCCCTTCAACTACTACTCTCTGTCTCCTGTTGCTCAACCAGTTCTTTATCCACCTAGCTAGAACACCCTGCACACCATGTGACTTCACTTTCTCCATTAGTTTACGATGGGGAACCTTATCAAACGCCTTACTAAAGTCCATGTAGATGACATCTACAGCCCTTCCTTCATCTATCAACTTGGTCAATTCCTCAAAGAACTCTATTAAGTTAATGAGGCATGATCTCCCCTGCACAAAACCATGTTGCCTATCACTGATAAGCCCATTCTTTTCCAAATATAAATAGATTCTATCCCTCAGTACCTTCTCCAGCAACTTTCCCACCACTGACATCAGGCTTACTGGTCTGTAGTTACCTGGAATATCCCTACTACCCTTCTTGTACAGGGGGACAACATTAGCAACTCTCCAGTCCTCCGGCACTTCACCTGTGTTTAAGTTCCACACAATGACCATTTCCTTGACATTCAGTGGCATCACCATCATTGAATTCCCCACTAACAATATCCTCTGGATTACCATTGAACAGAAACCTAAGTGAAGCTGTGGCTATAAAAGCAGGTCAGCAATTGGGAATTCTGTGTCAAGTAACTTACAGCCAGCCTCCCCAATGCCTGTCTACCATGTGTAAAGGACAAGTCAGGATTGTGATGGAATACTGTCTACTTCAACAAAAGTCCAACAATAGCCAGGAAACTGGTCACCATCCTGGATAATGCAGCCTGCTTGACTGTTACTCCATTGAAGACCTTCAATATTGACTCCCTCCACCACCGATACACAGCAGTGATAGGGTATACTATCTCCAAGATGCACAGAAACAACTCACCAAGCTCTTCAGACAACACCTTCCAGAATCAGAACATCTACCAACTAGAAGGACAAGATAGCAGACACATGAGAACACCACCAGCTGCAAATTCCTCACCGTACACCATCCTGACTTGGAACTACATTGTTGATTCTTAACTATCACTGCGTCAAAATCCTCGAATACTTTTCCTAACAGCATAGTGAGTCTGTCTACACCACATGGGCTGCAGTGGTTCCAAAAAGCAACTCATTGTCAACTTAAAAACAAAATATTGTGAAAGCTGGAAATCTGAAATAAAATAGTAAGTACTGGAAAAAGTCAGCAGATCCAGGTGCATCTGTGGAGAGGGTAACAGATTTAATGTTTTAAATCCAGTATGACTCTTTTTCCATTTCCGCTGCCAGACCTGCTGAGTTTCACCAGCACCTTCTCTTTTTATTTTACCATCAACTTTTCAAGGACAATTGGGGATGGATAATAACTGCACCCTTAACTAGCAATGCCCACATCCTGGGAATAAAAAAATGGTTTGAAGAAGTATCTTATATTAGGGCGGTGGACTGGCAGAAAGATTTAAGAAGAGGATTCTAGAACTTAGGACCCGAATGGCTGAATGAATGCTAAGTGAGACAAAGAAAGCATGGGATACATCAGGGGCTAGAATTGTAAGATTGCATAGCTCTTGCAGGGTTGTAGGACTGAAGGAGATTACAGAGTGTGAGGTGGTGAGGGTCAGGAGAGATGTCAACTCGAGGATGAGAATTTTGAGAGTGATGCACACACAGTTGGACTGGAAGCCAATATAGTTCAGTGAGCACAGGGACAGTGAGAGTTAGGATGTCAGCAATAGAATATTGTAGGGACCTAAAGGTCTATGGAGTCTAAAAGTTAGTAGGTTAACTAGAAAAATAAAATGATCTGGAGGCAACAAAAGCATTAATAAGTTTGTCAGCAGCAGATGTATTGAATCAGAATTGGATCCATGGAGGGAGATGTCGATAGTCTTTGCGATGGAGAGGATATACTGTCAGAACTTGAGTTTTGGGTTAAAGAGACTGTATCAGGCTGCTTCAACTTGAGATAGGGGCCTTGAGAAAGCAGTCACATAATCTAAGTCTAACAACCAGTGTTTGTGATTTCAATTTTCCCTAATATATCGATTGTATTTGGCTCAACCAAGACTGGATAGCACAGCTGCAGAAGAGTAATTAAGAGTGGTGGCATTTGGGAAGTAGAGTTACCTGTCATCAGTGTAGATCTGAACCTGTTTTCCTGTTTGGGAATGATGTAATAATTGATGGGCAACATATAGATGAGAAACAGGAAGACTGAAGAGAAATCCTCGGGGAACTCCAGGAGAAACGTGAGAGCCTGCAAAGAGGACATTCTCTGGTTTTGCCAGGGTATTGAAGGGTGGAATAAAAAGAGGGTTCTTCCTCACAGCTGAATGGTAGACGGGAATTATACACAGTCAACTGTAGTGTATGTATTCAAAAATAATATCTCCAAACCAGATTATTAAGGGTTAATTGAACATAGTAATGAGCAATTGTTGGAGATTGGAAAAATATGTGAAATAAGGTTATTCTGGTCACACTCCTATAGGAAGGATGTTGTTAAACTTGGGAGGGTGCAGAAAAGATTTACAGGGATATTGCTGGGACTGGAGGGTTTGAGCTATAAGGGTGCTCTTGTAGAGGATTATAAAATCATGAGGGGCATGGATAGAGTGAATAGCCAAGGTCTTTTTCCCAGGATAGGGGAGTCCAAAACTAGAGGGCATTGGTTTAAGGTGAGAGGGACAAGATTTAAGAAGGACCTGAAGGCAGTGCATGTATGGAACGAGCTGCCAGACGCAGTGGTGGATACGAGTATAATTACAACATTTAAAAGGCATGTGGATAGGTACTTTTTTTAAACTGTCAAGCACAGGGGAATGCTTGGGAAAAGTACTCAGAGGAGGCAATTCAGCACATGACATCAAATCCAGTATGCTATTAATATCAGAGACTATTCACTTTTCATTGGATTTCACCATCGGACCAGAAATTGAGATCAAGCTCCAAGTGCCAGCCATCACTGAGGCAACCCGAATGAGCAAAAGGACTTGATGCTCACCTTTTGAATATGTCTGATGTAGTTTCTGATTATTGAACAAATTTATTCGCTCAGTGCACGTGTCTGCTTGTATTCATTTTGATTGATCTTAAAGACCAGTTAAGGCATTTTAGCCTAATATTACATCAACTGTGCCCAAGTTTGCAGCCTGTTCAAGAAGGATGGTGAGAGATCATGGATTTTGTGCACAAATACAAAGGATGTTGACCTGATTGAGGTTACGTTAGTGCCCTGACATGGAATTGCAAGAAGTAGGAAAACGGAATTGGGAGATGACACCAAGTTGAAAAACTTGAAGGAAAGGGAGGTTGCAGATGGGATGGCAGTCTACAAGGACGGAAGAGTTAAGGCTGGATTTTTGAGGTGGATTATCTTGATGGTGGATATGCAAAGAAGAGGAACATGAATGTTTCACAGTTTCGTGGAAATAGGTTTGAGGTAGAAGGGGTATCTTTTGTGGACAAGGTGTTCTCAAAGATGACATGAAGAGAAATAGGTGAGAAATGAAAGAATGACTCCAGTTCTGAGCTGGGACAGATTACAGACTTGGAAGGAGTTTGGTTTAGTGTGTTACAGGAAGGAAATTAATAGTTACAATAGTTAATTGAGGAGAAAAACAGTCTCACTCCCATTTTCCTTTAAAAGGTAACATTGGGACCCTTGCTAAGTCTACTAATTTTCATCGATCCCAGGCAAAACTAGGCTAAAGTGTGACAAAAATGACCCTGGGAGCACAGATCTAGTTCAGTATTCTTTTTGAAAGTTGTATCTTCTGCACTTACTTCTTAACAATATGCATATTTCATACTATTTGTAATTAAAAGTAATATTTCTGAGGCTGGGACTTTTTTCACAGGAGTGTAGGAGGTTGAGGGGTGACCGTATAGAGGTTTATAAAATCATGAGGGGCATAGATAAGGTGAATAGCAAAGGTTTTGCTTCCCTAGTGTAGGGAAATTCAAAACTAGAGGGCATATTTTTTAAGGTGAGATGGAAAAGATTTAAAAATTCCCCAAAAACACCGCCCCCAGAACTCTTACTTTCCCCAGTCCCTGGCCCAACACACCGCCTACCATGGGACCCGACACTGCACCCAACCACCATACTCAACCACACCAGCTGTCCAAATGGCTGGCAATTTGGATCTTTAAATTTCAGAATTTGGCAGCTGACTGCTGTGAACGACTGGTCGAACAAGTAGTTCACCTTCCTTGGCATTTCTGCATTATGATGGAACTGTCAGAATGGAATTTCTGAAGGAATCCTGATTGGAATCTGGTGTCAGAAATGCGGAGTTCATTCACAGCATAAAGAAAAGGTACAGAGTGGCTATCTGCAGGAAATTGTCACTCCTCAGAAAATTTGAGACATCTTTCTTCATCTATTCCGACCTTTAGAGTGCCCTAATTGAATTGCTCCACCTTTAGTAGACTGAATACTCGAAGCTCTAAAATTCATTTTTTAAAGCCCTCTCAGTCTCTTTCTTACTCTAATATCTCCTTAAAAACTTAGGCATTGACCAATCCTTCCACGATTTGCACCATCACTATGGGGCTGCATTCCAAAATTCTTCATAACACATTGGTGAATTACCTTGGATTTTTTTTCTAATATTGGTCCAGGATTACTGCAGGATGGGGTCCCATTATGAGCTCACATTAAAGTCATATTTTCTGTCTTACGTTTATAACGTGATCTTTGCCAATCAGAGGGGCCAGAAGTCTTCAGTCCCAGCAGCTCCCTCAGAAGTGGTTCCTATTGTCAATAGTGCAACAGGCCCCACAGGACAGGTGAGTGAGTTGAGTTTACCACAGCCAGCCAGGCAAGGAAAGGGGAGTCACTGCGGAGAGTGAGGATGTCTTTCAGTAAGGGTGACCCTTCTCAAGGAAGGATCTCTCCATCAGCTAAATCAGAATGGTTCCCCTTCCTGTCCCCCTGCAGCCTGGGCCCACAAGGAGAATTCAACGTTGCAACGTCCCCCAGTCATGTTCCACCATACCCATGCCATTACCAATGATGACAAAGTTAGGGTTAACCCTATTGCAAAATGAGACCCTTAACTAACCAGGGTATCAGGAATGCAATGAGCATTTTATCTCTTATATTTCCTCTCAACTCTGAGCTCCCCAGTCCATCTCCTCTCAGTCTGCTCCCAGTGTGGAAGGCCAATGAGAAGTTCAATTTTATCCAAGGTGTGACATGTTAATAAGGATAGGAGCACAGCTTCTGGCAAGAATTCAAAGTCATCTGTCATATAATGTGGCATGTTCCATTTTAGGTGCACAAATCTATCTTCATTTTACATCCGCCATTTTCCACTAATAATGTTTTTGCTGAGGCCAGAGTCTTGCATATTACTCATATGTGGACTCCTTGCTGGGGACGATAATACCTTCTTTTTAAGAAATGCCTACATTTAATTGAAGATACTCCTCTCAGCTAAAAGAAATATAATAATGATAGGTGGAGTGCAAAGAGATAAGAGACTCATCCAATCAGTACATTATAATTCAATACATATTTATATATAAAAGACAGCAGTGTACAGAAGCATGAGATCTGCTGATCAAACTGATATCTCATATACACAACGCTCGTGAAATTATAACTGTTTACCTCTGCCTGCAAGGAATTTTTCAAGAAAGTCTGGAAAATCCTTTGGTGATTCATACAGGGCAAGATGCTGATGGAAATAATAGGAAGAGACCAGCACATCCTTAGGATTCCGTGCAACATAAATAACCTATGTGGGAAGTAATAGAATGTGGAGCACAAAGATTATTCAAACAAGAACACTTCAGTACAGTGTATATTCTGATATTAGCCATTTCAGCAACTTGCTTTCAACTTTAATTTCAGATCATATTGGTCCAGATTTTAGCAAAGAAACAACAGGCATGTGGCTTGCACGCTATCATTAGTTCACGAACTGGCCAGAAGCTTGCATAAATATGTATAAAAGGAAAAGATATTTTAAAGAATTGCGATTCTCTATAAGTTGCTGGTTCATCTGTGCCACACCATTAGTAGCTTTACAAATCAGCAATTTGCACTTTCCCTCCCCAAGGCTTTCAGGAAGTTGTTGCAGTTGTACTTTAACTGCAATTTGCCAAGTAATGTTAAGTTTAGCAGGTACCAATCCAAGTACCTATTTAATATTGCAATAATTATTAATGGCTCTTACATTAATATATTTCCCTTACACTGTAAGTAGACAATTAAAAGTCTGAAGTCTCATCCTTCAGGTTGTGAATTGTTGGAGATTTTAAGCATGTGATTCTTTTTCTTACTTAGCCCAGTCTGTCTTTTTCCTCTCTTCAACTTTCTTTGCCATTCTGTGTCTGATTTGACATTAAATTTTTCCACTCTGCTGAATTATTCTGTTTATTTTATGAATCCTTTTATTTCATTGGTTTAAAAAAATCCTTGATGTAAATTTCGAGACCTCTAGGACTGGCTTGTAGGCTACAGGAATTTAAGTTTAATTACCAAATCAAAGAGACATTAAAAAAGATGTTCATTTTTTTGAACAGTTCTCTTTACAAGACATACAAACATTGAAAAGATGGATAAAAGGCTCGCTGGCTGGCAGCCAAACACTGCCTTATGCGGCTGCATTCCAAATTGCTTCATAACATTTCAGTGAATTATCTTGGAACTTTTTTAAAATGTTGGTCCACGATTACTGCAGGATGGGGTCCCATTATGAGCTCACACTAAAGTCAAATTTTCTATCTTACATCTATAACGTGATCTTTGCCAATCAGAGGGGCCAGAAGTCTTCAGTCCCAGCAGCTCCCTCAGAAGTGATTCCTACTGTCAATAGTGCAACAGGCCCCACAGGACAAGTGAGTGAGCTGAGTTTACCACAGCCAGCCAGGCAAGGAAGGGGAGTCATTGCGGAGAGTGAGGATGTCTTTCAGTAAGGGTGACCCTTCTCAAGGAAGGATCTTTCCATCAGCTGATTCAGAATGGTTCCCCCACCTGTCTCCCTGCAGCTCCGGCCCACAAGGAGACTTTTACGTTGCAACCTCCCCCAGTCATGTTCCACCATACTCATACCATTACCAATGATGATAGAGTTAGGGTTAACCCTATCGCAAAATGAGACCCTTAACTAACCATCAAAGTTCCTGACCTTTCCTTCACCAACTTCCACCAACCAAAAAAAGTCCTTGACCTAAGTCTCTAAACTTCTAGGATTGGCCTGTAGGCTACAGGAATTTAAGTTTAATCACCAGAACACTGCAGTGAAAAGCCATGAATGAAAATCAAAGCGAAGCTGAGAAAGATGCTTTTTTGCCTTTTTTTTAACAGTTCTCTTTACAAGACGTTTAACATTGGAAATTTTGTTAAAAGGCTCATTGGCTGGCAGGCAAACATCACTCAATAGGGTAAGGAATGTTTTTGCGTCCCAATTGGTACAGAAAGGCAGTGGGTCACAGGAAAGGATATAGTGGGTGACTAATGGCTACAGCATGCGATGAAAACTCTTAGATTTAATCGCAGTTGGCAATCCTATTGGGTCTCTGCTCACTAATGTCCCAAAGATCTTGTTATTATTGTGCCAATTATTGTCTAAAACATTGCAAGAAGTGCACAAAGAAAAATTAAAGCAAAAACATGCACGAACAAACCTAACAGCAACATCATGAGAATCTGATAAATCATGGGAAGCTCTGTTCCTGGCAGAATCCAGTCGGTAGTATCTCTCATATATTGGTTAATTATGTAGTGAAAAAGAAGAGTTATTATTTATTCAAAGTGCAATTAAAAACCTGTGATTTGCTTTTCAGGGTGCATAGTCAGCATGACAGTGCAGACTGTGATTTTATGGATGTTCAAGTGCTTTAATACTTTATATGTTATTCATACAGACTACAAATTTATAATGAACAAGATTTGGACTGATTCTTCAAAGTGGATTAGTAAATTCAAGAACATTTTTAAAAATGTATTTGATGACAAACCTTCAGTACCGTGATCTCTCTTTTGCCCCATGTGATCACCACAATACTGGCTAACCGTCATTTCTTCGGTAGGTTGTTTTACAACAGATGGCCTTCCTATCGCCCAATCCTTCCTATTCTATCCAGGCTAGAGATTGATATACACTCACTTGACTGTAGCAGTGGTTGGATTTTCTTGCAGCCAAGAAGTCCTGAAATGGGACCTGAACGAGGGGATTTCTAGCTCAAAGATAGAAGAATCACTCCAATGAGTCGTACCACTGAGCCACTCCAGCTCCCTTTCTCACATGTGTCCTTTGCCAATGTAATTGGCACCCTGTCTTGAGAAACTATTGTTTAGATGTATTTCCAAATTCACGATTGACCTTATAATTGTAGTTGTGTGACTGAAATGTTTGGTTTTTGCATTCTAATAAATACACGCCCCTCTGAAAGATGCAAAAGAACAGGGAGGCGCATGGTGGTTTCGATTCTTAATTCCAGTTATAATAGTTTATCACCAGAATAGAGGAGAGGCTTAGATGCACAAATGAAGAATATTAATAATAGTATCGGATGCCAAATTTGAAACTGCATAAAAAAGGAAAGCGTCAGTGCTTTTAAGGTCATCAGATATGACAGATGGCTAATTCTGCCAGCTTCTCAAACTGTTGACTCATTGAACCAGGCAGGCACAGGATTAGGAGACGGCTGGGTCAGAAAGCTAAGTAAAAGGTCCAATCTTTGCCGTTTTGAAGATTGCGGGGTGGAAAACAGCACAGCAAGCTTCATCGGAACTGGAGCTGGAGCTGGAGCTGGGAAACTTAATCACAGCTAAATATGGAGACATTAGAAAGTGCCAGGGAAAACACTTTAAATATCTTGAATGTTTTAGTCACCTATGGTATGCATCCAGTATGCAGTAAAAAAAATTGTAGTGGCAACACATAAAAATAATGAAGAGCAAAACTACTTTTAAAAATAACTAATAAGTGAAAGAAAATTCATACTTTTCCCTCCTTTTCCTTCAAGGCTTTTGGAACTAGTTGATAGGGCAAATGTGTCACACTCAGGCGAGGGGATGGTCGTGCTGGAAAATTTGAGTTTGGTATTTCAATCCAAGGGACACGTTCTATTGCTGGTTTGCTTTGCACAGCAGCTGGGTCACCGTCAGAATAGATTAAACTCATTATTTGCTGCATCCATATAGTACCTGGTATACAACAGAAAAGCAAAATAATCAGAGGAAATCACAAGTCAGATCGCTCATCATACAACACCTAGAATCTTTCAACACATGGAGGAATGGGTACAGGTTTAACTCAGTTGATTTGGCATGAGTGAAATGAAATTGTTTGAAAATGAGATCAAAAGACTAGACTCCCCGTTTTTGCCAAGTTTTTACTACCATTATTTATATTGGGATCTTTTAACCAAGGACCACACTACCCAGCTGTCTCTTGTGATGAGCTTTTTTAAAATAGGAAATCAGGGCCCTGTCTTATGCATAAATTCTCATCATATCATTTTGGGGAAACGACTTTCCACCATGCAAGAGTCCACCAGTTTTACTAGTAGTAAAAGGTCCCAAAAAGGTACGTTTTAAATTACCGTATTATGGAATATAACTTGATCAGGCAAATAAATCAACCCCATTTTTTGGCATTATTTTGCCTGTTTAGGCCTATTCCTAGTGCATATGTTGAGCTCCCAATTCACTTTCTGTTTTCCAACTAATAAATGCATGTTCAGTTCTATGCTTGCATTAGTGTTAGCCTCAATTTTTCAACAGGTCCAGGGTTACACTTACCTTATAAATCATGCAAGGGACCAAGCTGGCAATATGGATTGTGTTGCTAACAGACAAGAAAGAGTTGAAGACACATACACACAGAGCAGATTGCACATGGCAGCCGACAAGCAGAAAAAGACCCTCTTGCACCAGGACTGGTGGCTCACATTTTGTACTCTGCATATCAGTTGACTCTGTTTTAAGAGGGATTTTTCAAAGCATTAAACCTACACACCACAATCTACAGTATTTGTGTCATCCTCCTTGTAATAGAACCGTTGTCTCAATACCATGAGATTACATCACACATTTAGTCATGGAACAAATGGACAACAAATCTAGAGCAACCCATACAACCATAATGCACATTTGTTAGGAAAAATAAAAAGGTAGGCGCCTGAAGACACAAAGAGGAAGGGATGACAGAGGAAATTTCTATAGGCAAGTTATGCTGCAAAATTTGCTTTTCAAACATCTGAGAGGAAAAATTGTAAAGCAGGACTAATGCTTATCGAGGAAGAAGTTACTGCCAATGGCTTGAATTTTACGATATTTTAGTAGTGTCATTTTGTCAGTTTTCTTGGAAAGTTTCCCCCTATGAGGCCCATCAGTTTTCTTGTGCTATTTCCCCAAACTCACTTCATTAACTACCTATGGCATCCCTCTCCTTGGATGCTGGCCTGATTCTACCACTTCCCCTAACCAGAAGAACTCACCGCTGTCAGTATATTCCTAAATAGACTGTTAATACTGATGCTGGCTCCATGATTAAAAGGTCATTACACACTCAGACAAGTGCTCAAAGTCCGAGTCACCTTGCATAGTTTGTCACATTTGCCCCAGACATTGCAGCTAAAGGGAACTATACAACTCTATGACTCTGTAATGATCCACTTTATGGACAGGGGGGAACGTGGAGGTCTTGGTGAATAGGATAGTGGCAATCCACTTCTGCTGGTTCGATACCAAACTCTGCCAGAATGGTCTGACATTGTTATCGACGTTGGTCCGGTCCCACCTTTCTTTGGAAAAAAATCACCAAGCAGTGCCATAAGAAGGTCAATCAGTCAGGTCACCTCACCAACTCCTGCATCGGTGCAGACCGCTGCGACACCCACTTTCATCTCACTCAATCCCTCCCTTTCTCTCAATCCAGGATAAAATGATCCGTAATAGACAGAAAGAGCCACATGGGGTGGTGGGGAGACCAACATCTAGCTCCTCACCACTACGAGCAGAGGGACCTGAATCTGACTGCCCCTAGTGGTTTGCAAACAATGATTTGACATTTGGTGGTGGGTTATTTTCCAGGGCATTGGGTACCAGGAAACATTTTGATAGTTTTTTTAAATGACATTCAATCAGCATGTCTTAGGAAATTGTTGATGAAGAGATTAGTGAACCAGATGGGTTTTCCTGACAATCAACAATGGGTTCATGGTCTTTATTAGACTCTTAATTCCAGAATTTCTCCCCCAATTGAATTCAAATTCCACCTGCAGCCATGATGAAGTTTGAACCCCTGTCCCCAGAACATTATCTGGGTTTCAAAATTAACAGCCCAGTGATAATACCACTTGGCCATCACCTCTCTCTGCCAATGATGTTTCCCTATCTATCCTTAGTTGATAAGCCTCTACCGAAGCACTTCTGATCCAAAGCACATTAAATGTAAATCATTTAATTATTTCAAGTTTATTCTTATAATTATAGCTTTTCATCCCTGGCATAATTCTGCTGACTGTTCACTAACCTCTGTAACTTTAACAACCTTTCTAAAATGGGGTTCCCAAGATATCATCTGTTACTTTGACTCTGTCTAATCAATGTTATCATGACTTTGATACTCTGTAGTCTATTCCATTATTTGTATTTTAAAACCATTTTGGCTTTTTTGAATGCCTTTATATACGTACACAAATATCAAGAGAATTATATGTTGCAACCCCTAATTTTGCCTGTATATTCTCATCCTTCACTGCCTTTTATTCTGTGTATATTCCCATTCCTTTTTTTTCATACCAACGCGCATTGTCTCTTTGTTAACCACGCTAAGTAGCATCACTCACCATTCTACCTATTCTGCTAACTGTTTCCTGAAAACTTTTACAGCTTATCTTGCTAGTTAACAACTACCAACTTTTGTGTAAGCAAATTTTGTGATTGTGGGTATTGTTAACAACCTTGCTCATGAAGTATTGGCAAACAGTCAGAATATAATAATCAAGCCTCTAGGTAACAATGGCATCAAAGAGTTTAAGCAACAGATTTCCTTGTTTGTGTTTATGATTTGTCGGGGCTTAAAGTAGGAGTCCTGAGTGATGACGTAGGTGTTGGATGAAAGCTCAACATTCCGTTAAGTGAAGCACGAAAGAAAGATGGTCAACAAAGCAAAGCGGTGAATATTGTATCAGAGATAAAAGGTACTGCAGATGCTGGAGAATCCGAGATAACAAGCATGGGGCTGGATGAACACAGCAGGTCAAGCAGCATCATAGGAGCAGGAAAACTTGACGTTTCGGGCCTAAACCCTTCATCAGAAATGGTGAATAATTTTCTTGTGGTCGCAAGTCATGCTTTAAGCAAAAGCTGCTGTATATAATTGTGTGTTGCGATTTGAAAGAAGCTTCGTGTGAAAATATGATTTGTTAATATAGTAAAATAACCCCATCCTCAGAAAAAGGGTATAAAGACTGAACATATTGGAGACCGATACTGCACTTGAAGAAAGACGTATTCCACAAATCAGCAGAAGGAAATGTCAACAAGAGAGAAAGAGAAAGAACCTATACCACCACAGAAGCCAAGGGTTTCAGTTCTTATGACTGCAGTCATTAACATACTTGCACTATATATTGTGCAGATATTGGAAGTAACACAAAGCTTATCTCAGCATTCTGTCGTTAGGTTTTAGCGAATAGCTGCATTGCTGGGAGCAAACAAACAAAACAACAGCTGTTTATAATTTTTTTAAAGCAGTCAAAATCTGTGATCTCTTTAATTTTTCAATAACCATTTCAAATTTATGCCCACGTGAAATCTGCAATTATTAGCACAAATAGACTAGCTCCATTAATTATAAAAGCCTTTGGAACAAGTCAATCTGTTCTTTTGTGAGTCATAGGTTAAAAAGAACTGTAAGTAACAGACAAAAATTCCTACAAAGGGAGCAGCAGGAGGAGTTATCAGAGAATTGACAATTAGCCTCCATAAATAGACTCCTGTTCTGCCAAACAACAATTCTGCCAAATTTGTCAAACATCAGGTTTGTTAATAAGAAGAAGTTTGTTCCTGAAGAATAGAGTACAGCAAATTTAGAGTGAGAGAGGCAGAAAAATTGAGATGACCAATGTAACATCAGCAGTTGTCAATTATGGAAAGATTTGGAGAGGATGAGGAGAAGGGTGAATCTTAAAGGTGATCAGGATTATTTTACCTAATAAGAAAGCCTGAATAGCTCTTTTCTCTTAAAATAGTGAAAGCTGAGATAGGACTAGGTGGAGGAATTGATATTATTTTCAATGCTGTGCTTTTGTTTTAGCTGGATATTAAATTGGTAAAGGCATACTCTTTGAAAATAGGAGAAAAGATTCACCTCCCTGAGCATGCTGAGTTGCTGAACTGGAAAGAATTGGGTGGATAAAGTCTCCAATACATAACAGAGGTGAGCAAAGACGGGAAATGGTGTCACTCACTGATGAACAAGCCACTGGACTTCATAGAATCCCTACAGTGTGGATGCAGGCCATTCAGCCAATCAAGTCCACACCAACCCTCTGAACAGCATCCCACCCAGACCCATTCTCCAAACCCTATCTCCACAATCCTGTATTGCCCTTAGCTAACCCACTCAACCGACACATCCCTGGACACTATGGGCAATTTTGCATGGCCAATCCACCTACCTGCACATCTTTGGATTGTGGGAGGAAACTGGAGCACCCAGAGGAAACCGACGCAGACACGGGGAGAATGTGCAAACTCCACACAGACAGTTGCCCGAGGGCGGGACCAAATCCAGATCCCTGGCCCTATGAGGCAGCAGTGCTAATCACTAAACTTGATATTGTTCTCATTCTTCCCATTTTACTGGTTTTTATCAAATATGATGGAAAAAAAAACATCAGAAGTGCTAGAGGTTTATAGATTGATGAGTTGCACCTACCATGCAAAACCAAAAGTATTCCCAGTTTTAAATATGCCTATCTCACACAGAATGAATAGCAGAGATCCTTGGGATAAGTGAGGAATAAGATAAAAACAGTGCCATAACACAGGAATAGAAGACCATAAAAAACCGGAACAATCTTATTCATCTTATCTCGGATACAGCCTGTCAAACCTCTTCTGCCATTTATCTTTGGACTGATCTCCACTCTCCTACCACTCCCTATATCCCTGGATTGCCAGACCAGCAAAAATCTGTGTACCCCAGATAAGTATAGTCATCAATGGAGAGTCTCCAAAGGTAAAAGGGTAAAGTCACCATAGTCCAACTGGGTCATGGGGCTGGTCTCACATTAGAGAGAGACAACGGGTGCTGGTTTAACTAAGGGGAGAGTTCAATCAGGATAGTTCTTCATGGTAACCTCAGCTGGTGTGGGAATTGAATTCACATTGTCAGCATCACCCTGCGTCGTAAACCAGCCATCCAACCAACTCAGTTAACTCAACCCATGAGAATCTACATTACTATATGCTCGAGAATTTCAGGGATTACAGATGAGTGAAAAAATTTCTCCTTCTTTTAGTTTTACATAATTGAATCATTAGCCTTAAACTGTATCCCAATATACCAGCCAGCAGAAAAATACCTTTGGTATCTGCCCTGTCAAGTCTCTTTTGCATTCTGTACGTTTCAATGAGATCACCTCTCTTTCTTCAAACCTCCAGAGAATATAGACTGAATTTACTTTGCGTCTCCACATAGGACAACTCTCTCAACTCAGGGAACATGCTAATGAACTGTCACCATGCTGTCTCCAAACTAAATATATAATTCTTGAAATGTAGAAGCAAAAGGAATATATTTCAAGTGTGATCTCAAAGCCCCGTACAGTTGCAGCAAGACTTTTTTTTCCCCTTTACTCCAATCCACTTGCAATAAAGGCCAATATATCATTTGTCTTCTTCATTGTTGCTGTATTGGCATGTTAACTTACTTTTTTCCTTGTACACGTACACACGGTTATCTCTGAATATCAAAATATTCAAAGTTGATTTCTTTCTAAAAAAAGAAATCTGCTTTTCTATTTTTGAAACCCAGGTGAATACACTTGCCCACATTATACGCCACTTGCCATCTTGTTGTGTACTCACTTAACCTGTCTTCCTTTTTGCAGCCTCTCAACTTATATTTCCACTAAGCTTTGTATCATCAGTAAGCTTAGAAATATTGCTTTCTGTCTTTGTCTAAGTCATTAATATAAATTTAGTGATGAGGACAGATTGGACAAACTTGGTCTGTTTACACTTGAACTTCAAAGAAAGAAGGGCGACCTGAAAGAAGTTTATAAAATTATGAGATGCGTAGATAGAATGGATTCTCAGAATCTAATTCCCACGGTTGAAATGTCAAATGTTAGGGGACATAGGTTTAAAGTAAAGGGCATAAGTTTTTTACCCAGCTGGTGCTAAAAGCCTGGAATGCATTTCCAGATGTGGTGGCAGAGATGGAAGCAATAGCAACGTTGAAGAGGCATCTTGACGGATATACACATAGGCAGGGAATAGAAGGATACAGACAGCATAGAGGCAAAAAGTTTATAGTTTAGAAAAACATAATGTCTCGCCACAGTCTAGATGGGCGGAAGGGCCTGTTCCTGTACTGTACTGTTCATTGTTCTTCATTCTTTGTTCGATAGCTGAGGCCCCAGCACTAAGCTTTGTGACGCTTCCACTAGTCACAGCCTGATAATTTGCAAGCACCACTTCGGTGCATACATTTTGCTTCTTGGCTGTTAACCAATCCTCTATCCATGCAAATTAGTCCTACTCTGGAAGCACTGACCTCGCATATTAACTGCTGGTGTGGGAAGTTATCACATGCCTTTAGGAAATCAGTAAGCTACATTTACTGATACGCTTATTCTGACCTATTAAGTGCAGCCTCAAATAATTGTTTTAAAATTCTTTTTCACTTTCATTAAACCGTATTGACTGTCTGATAATATTATGCATTCTGAAGTGTATTGTTGAGACTTCCTAAGTATTTGATTCCAGCATTTCTTGTTGATTACTGTCCGATTAAGTGTCCTGTAGTTGCCCCGTTTTCTCTCTGCCTCCTAACATCTGGCGACCAACCCCATCTATTGAGGGGAGGTAGGCCTTGAAATATCATGATGAAAGTGGTTGTTGTAAAGATAGTAGTTCGGAACAAGCCCTAGCCCTTGTGCAGCCAATCTTTACAGTGGGAACTTCTGTACAAACCCCTTTGCAATTGTGATCAAACATAAACAACTCTGAGCCTTACCAAGGAGTGTCACCATCACGGACTAATTGACAGACCAACCACCTTAAAAACTTACCAAATGGCTTTAGGGAGTTGCAGTCGCTAAATATTAAATTAAATCTCTCCCTCCTTTCTTGAATATTTGATGTTACACTGCTAATTTCCAATCTGTTAGAACCATTCAAGAATGCTGGGGATTTTGGAAGATCATAGCCAGAGCATCCACTATCCTTGAGGCATTACTTTATCTTGATTTCCTTCTTTTTTTCACGACTAGGTTCTTCTCTAGTTCTGGGAAGCAACTTGAGTCTTTTGTAAAAACTATTTGTTCAGTGTATCTCATATCCAACGAGAATTTCTCCTATCTTTGCTTCCAGGACCACTCTTTAATTTAGCTACTCTCTTCCATTTTAAATACTTGAAGAAGTTACTATTATTTCTGGCCAGTTTGCTCTCATATTCTATTTTATCCGCTGTGCCAATTTTTGCTGGCTTTTTTTGCTGGTTTCTAATCTATGCCCTATCCTCAGACTTGGCACCACTTCTTGCAACTTTATAAACTTCCAAAGAACCTGAACCAAAATAAAGCTTTCAAGATGACTAGGGATTTCCAATACAATGCCTGAAACCTGCCAGTCTGCCAGAGATGAATAGTTCGTGTAATTTTTAATCAAATAGATGACCGTTATATTGTTCAAGAGGAAAATATGTTTAAGTGTATTCACACTGACACAGCAAGACAGGATATGCTACTGGGTTTTCGACAGCTCAAATACTGTGCCTCAACAGCTGCCTCATAGGTGTAGTCATTTTAAGCAAATATATGTACCAGGATTATTTGAAGGTAAAGGCAAATTGAAACATTTCTCCTTGGGAATCCAGATTATCCAGCCCTTCATATTACTAGTTACAGGCAGAAGCAGGCTGTCAACACACGCAAACAATTGCCACAATTAATATGGAGCACACCATTAACAGCTTGAATGATAGAGAAACTTACAATACAGACAAAGGCTGATTTGCAACTTCTATGCACTTCATAATATTTTAATTGAAGGGAGTTTATCCATGATGAATATGAAAGCCCAGCCCAAGGTAAAAAAAATCAGGGTCCGTACAAAACCATTGCAACATTAGCTCAGGTATTTTAGATGATCCTTTAGTATTAAACTTGTGGGTTAATAGAAGGTTTTAATAGAATTATTGAAGTAAATTGATAGCAAGTCAGTGAAAGGTGGAAGCTACCCACAAGACAAGAGCACAGCTAACTGTATATGGGAACCAAAGTTGGTCTAACTTTAGTGGAATGTTGTAAGAGGAGATGGGTTGATATTCCTGCTAAAAGACTAGAATAATGGGGTCAGAGATACTCTCTTTTTGCAGTGTGAAAACATGCTCCTTTGCACTGCAACACTTACACCAGATAACAGCCCCAAATTTCAAAATAGATAAGGCAAGCGGGAAAGATGATCAAAGTCTGTCCAAGCAGGCAAGCTGTGTATGTGACATCTCTGGATTGGTTTTATAAGATTTAATAGTTTTGGAATTGTAATAAGATGAAAAAAAGACTGTTCTTGTGCGTATGTAAGACAATATGACCATAAGACATGGAAGCAGAAGTGGCCCACTCGACCCATCGAATCTGCTCCACTATTCAATGAGATCATAGTTGATCTGATACTCCTCACCTTCATTTCCTGCCTTTTCTCAGCATTTGAGTTCATTTACGCATGCTACATAAAGCCCCACTGAATAATAAGGACCACACTTGAAACTGATGACCATTCAATGCTTTTCACAATTGTTCTTCAAAAACAAAAAAGTTAGATAAAGAATGTGGACATGGACTAGAAGAATGTCATTGCAAGAACACCAGCATTACCACAAAGATAAACTAACAATGTCAGGTATTGTTAAAACTACTATCTAGAAATGAATCTGTGCTGCTCCTTACCGGAGTAGCGTGTTGACTTGGCATCAAGGCTTGTGCAATACCTCTACTTTTTCAACTATTATGACTGCCCATTATTTATTTAGTGCCCAACAATCTGCAAGTCATTTATGGGGCACAAGCAGCCACTTTACTTCAAGTACCATGTGACTAATTTATCACCTTAATTTGTGTTAAGGGTGTAATAATAAGCTTTCTTCCCTGTCTTTCCGTTAAGTCTGGTACATTGTATGTGGTATCAAAATTCTTAATCTTGAACTTCTTCTGCTGAATAAATATGCTGAATAATTTCTGGTTGTCAGTTGAAGTTCTTGTGCAACTCTGGGCTTGCTCCAGTGGGATCTTTAAATTCATTTAGCCATGTCTACAACTATTGTGATGGGCTGTTATGTGTGTTGTTAATCTATTGTCATTTGCCCAATCCACTGCATGGATGTGACAGTTGTGGCATCACACAGAGACACAATAGCCCTGAATATGAAGTTGGGCTTAGGTCAATTGAGTATGTCCGGCAGCAATTACCAATAGCTTTCATTTACATAGCACCTTTGAAATAATTAAATATCCCAAGATCTTTTACAAAAGCATAATAAAGTAAAACACAACACTAAGTCACATCAGAAGATAGCCAAAAAATGTGGTCAGATAGGTAGCTGTTAATGACTGTCTTAAACAAGGAAAGAAAGGAAGGCAAGCATAGAGATTCAGGGAGGAGCTGTAGGACTTTGGACCTAGACAGATGAAGAGTCACCATCATTGGTGAAATGATTCAAATAAAAGATCATCATAAAGCAGATTTAGAGCAGTACACAGTATCACTGAAGGCTGGAGGAGATGACAGATATAGGGAGGACTGAGGCCATGGAAGCATTTGAAAATTAGGGTGAGAATTTTGAAATTGTGGAGGAGCCAAATGTAGTATTAGGAATACAAGTGTTCTAAGTGAACATCACTTGTTACAAGTTAAGAATACGAAAGTGGAGTTTTGGCTGACCTCAAGTTTACAGAAAGCTGAGGGAATCAAACCAGAAATGCATTGGAATAGTCAAGTCTAGAGGTAACAAAATGCATAAATGAAGGCTTCAACAACTGTTGAGCTAAGGCACAGCTACAGTTACAGAGAATAAATAGCCAGCCTTAGTAATATCACTCTCACCCAACTTTACCTTCCCAGCCTGCCTTCTTTAACGACTCCATACTTTCAGACCACTTATCTAAAATCCAGTACTGAATGAGCAGTAATTTTCTCCAACTAAATACTTAATCTCCACCACAAGCTCCAATTCTCTCCCTGGTAATTAATGGAGGCGGAGCCAAACTGATCACGTCACTTTATTGTCATATTTGACCCAAAGTTCAGCTTCAGAATACATGTCAGAGCTATCACAAAGAAAATCAATTTCCCACTCTGTAACCTTCCTGACTTTGCCCCTGCTGCAGCTCATTTACTGTTGAAACATAAATGCATTTGTTATCTCCAGACTTGACTATTCCAATGCTGTCCATCTGGCACTGCACTTCCACTCTCCATAAACTTTAAATTTTGCTGCCCATATCATAATATGCACAAAGTCACCCATCTTCTTCCTATGTAAGAACACATACATTTGAAGCAGGATCAGGCTACTCAGCTACTTGAGCCTGCTCTGCCATGCAATCAGATTATGGCTGATCTGAGTGTGGCCTCATCTTCACATTCACACTTACCTACAATAACCACTGACTTCCTTGTTTATCAACTCCTTTGACATCCCTTGGGATTGTGCATTACTTGCTTCCAAATGGTTCACTGGGTTCTGAAACAGCCAATTTGCAATCTGTGGACTTTACTGCACACAGAGCAAGGTAGCGTTGGGAGGTTCAGATGGATAAATTGCCAATACTGCAACTTCCCCTTTGTGTGTTCCCAACAAAGGCTCTCAATGTTTTTGGAACCTTTTCAAATGCATTCCTCGTCACAAGCCAGGACTCCTCTGAGTTGACTGGGATGTTTGGCTTTTTCAGGGATGCTTTGAGAATATCCTAAAGCATTTCTGTTGTCATTTTGGGAGTCACTTAATCCTGTCACATTGTCAGCTCCTGCCTGAGCAATGTCTCGATGGTTTAAACTTCTCATCCTTGTTTATAAGTATCTCCATGGCTTCGCCTCTCCTTATCTATACAATCATCTTGAGCGCTACAATCTTGAGAAACGTGCACTTATCTAATTGCGGACTCTTACACAGTGACTTCATGTGTCAAAGGGAGATAGGGGCACGGTGATATCGTAACTGGACAAATAATCCAGAGGCCTAAGATAATGGCCTAGAGACATGAGATTAAATGAATAAATCTGAGATTAAAGCTATTCTAATGGTGAGTATGAAATGAGTGTTGCAAAAACCCATCTGGTTCACTGAACCCCTTTAGGGAAGGAAGTCTACTGTCCTTACCTGATATGGCATACATGTGATTCCACACTCACAGATATATGGTTGATCCTTAACTAACTTCTGAAATGGCCAGGTAATCCACTTCGCTGTATCAAAACACTATAAAATCTAAGAAAATGAATCAAATTGGACAGACCACCAGGCATCCGCCTAAGCAATGAAAATGATAATGGAGTTTGCACGTTCTCCCTTTGTCTGTGTGGGCTTCCTTCGAGTGCTCCAGTTTCCTCCCACAATCCAAAGACATGCAGGTTAAATAGATTGGCCATGCCAAATTGTCTGCAGTATCCAGGGATGTGCAGGTTAGCTGGGTTAGCCATGGTAACATGCAGGCTTGTGCAAATAGTGTGGAGTTCTCTTTGGAGGGTCAGTGCAGACTCAATGGGCTGAATGGCTTCTTACTGCACTGTGAGAATTCACTGATTCTATCAAACGCAGCCCTATTGATCTTGCAAAGCTCACCGTACTAACATCTGGGGCTTGTGATAAAATTGGAGAGCTGTCTTGCTAACTAGTCAAACAACAGCCTGACATAAACATATTCGCAGAATCATATAATGACAGGCAATGTCCTAGACAGGTTACCCATGCCTGGGCATGTTCTGTCCTATCAGAGATGGTGGCACAGTAGTATACATTCAGGAGGGAATTGCTCAGGGACTCTCGAAACCTGACTCTGGATGCCATAACATTTCATGGTATCAGATCACATTAGGACACGCAAATCTCCTGCTTATTACCAACTACCACTTCCTCATCTGGTGAATTAGTACAACAAAATGTTGAACATTGAATGTGGGAACAGAATGTACTCGTGGGTTGCACAGGAGTGTGCTGTGGGGACTTCAGTCCCACTTAGTTCGAACTCTGCCAGCATCACTTAGTTCCCGGCCTCATTACAGCCTTGGCTCATACATACACAAAAGATTTTTAACTGCAGAGTTGACGTAAGATTGATCAACACGGTGCGGAGCTGCAGGAACACAGCAGGTCAGGCAGCATCAGAAGAACAGTTAAGTTGATGTTTCAGGTCGGGACTCTTCATCAGAAATGGGGGGGGAAGGGAGCTCAGAAATAAATAGAGGGAGGGGAGGAGGTGTGGGGCTTGGGGAAGGTAGGTGAGATGTTATAGGTGGATGCAGGTAGGGAGTGGTGGGGACTGGTCACTGGGGAGGGTGGGGCAGATAGGTGGGGAGAAATATGGATAGGTTGTGTCAGGTCAAGGGGGTGGGGATGAGAGGGAGGGTTGGACATGGGATGAGGACGGAGGTGGGGAGATTTTAAAACTGGTGAATTCTATGTTTAGGCCATTGGGCTGTAAGCTCCCAAGGCAGAATATGAGATGTTGCTCCTCCAGTTTAGATGTGGCATCATTGTGGCACTGGAGGAGGCCCAGGATCGACATGTCACCCAGGGAGTGGGAGGGGGAGTTAAAATGGTTGGCGACCGGAAGGTGTTGTCATTTGCTTCGTACAGAGTGCAGATGCTCTACAAAATGGTCTCTGAGTCTACATCTGGTCTCACCGATGCAGAGGAGGCCACATCGGGAGCAATGGATACAGTAGACCAGGTTGGAGGATGTACAGGTGAACCCCCGTCAGATTTGGAAAGTTTGTCTTGGGCCTTGGATGGAGGTGAGGGAGAGGTGTAGGGGCAGGTGTAGCACTTCCTCCGGTTGCAGGGAAAGGTGCTGGGGGTGTTGGGGCTAGTGGGGAATGTGGAGTGGACGAGGGAGTCGCGGAGTGAGCAGTTCCTATGAAAGGCAGATAAAGGTGGGGAGGGAAGTATCTCTTTGGTGGTGGGTCGGATTGTAGGTGGTGGAAGTGATCGAGTATGATACACTGGATGCGGATGTTGGTGGGACGGTATGTGAGGACAAGGGGGATTATGTCTTTATTTTTGGTGGGGGGAGAGGGTTTGAGGGCAAGGGTGTGGGAAATGTAAGAGATGGGGTTGAGGGCATTTTTGATCACCGGAGGAGGGCATTGTAGTCCTTGAAATAGGAGGACATCTGGGATGTCTGGAAGTGGAACACTGAATCTTGCGAGCAAATGTGGCGGAGGCGGAGGAATTGGGAATAAGGGATCACATTCTTGCAGGAGGGTGGGTAACAGGAGGTGTAGTCCAGATAGCTATGGGAGTCGGTGGGTTTGAAATAGATGTCGGTGCTGAGATGGTTACTGGAGATGGAGATGGAGAGGTCCAATAAGGAGAGGGAGGTATCGGAGATAGTCCAGGTGAATTTGAGATTGGGGTGAAAGGTGTTAGTAAAGTTGATGAATTGTTCGAGCTCATGGGAGCACGAGGCAGCGCCCACTTCTTACATATTTAAAGGGGTGGCTATGGGCACCCGTATGGGTCTGAGCTATGCCTGCCTCTTCATATGATCCGTGGAACAGTCTCTCTTCCGCTGTTACACCGGGATCATCCCTCACCTCTTCCTCCGCTACATTGATGACTATATCAGCGCTACCTCGTGATCAAAAATGCCCTCAAATGCATCTCTTGCTTTTCCCACACCTCTGCCCTCAAACACCCCTCCTCCCAACAAAAATAAAGACAGGGCCCCCCGGTCCTCACATATCACCCCACAACATCCGCATCTAACGTATCATTCTCCGCCACTTCTGCCACCTACAATCTGACTCCACGACCGAAGAGATATTTCCCACCCCACCCCTATCTGCCTTTGGTATGGACTGGTTACTCTGTGACTCCCTCATCCGCTCCACACTTTCCACAAACCCCACCACCCCCGGCACCTTTCCTTGCAACTGCAGGAGGTGCTACACTTGCCCCTACACCTTCCCCTTCACCTCCATCCAAGGCCCAAGACAAACTTTCCAAATTTGACAGGGGTTCACCTGTACAGCCTACAGCCCGATGGCCTAAACCTAGAATTCACTGGTTTTAAAATCTCCCCACCCCCAGCCTCATCCCATATTCAACCCTCCCTCTCATCCCAGTCTCCTTGACCAGACACAACTTGTCCATTTTCTTCCCCACCTATCCGCCCTACCCTTCCCTCTCACCAATCCCTACTACCCCCTACCTGCATCTACCTATCACTATACCATCTACCTTACCCCCAGCCCCACCCCTCCTCCCTCTCACCTCCATGGCCTGACACAACCTATCCATCTTCCTCCCCACCTATCTGCCCCACCCTTCCCACTGACCAATCTCCACTACTCCCTACCTGCACTCACCTCTCACCATCCCACCTATCTTCATCCAGCGCCACCATCCACCCTCTCGCCTCTTTAACGGAACACAACCTGCCCATCTTCTCTCCTAACTATCCCCCCCACCCTTCCGACTGACCAATCCCCACCACTCCCTACCTGCATCCACCTATCACCATTCCACCTACATTCCCCACCCCTCCTCCCTCTATTTATTTCCTACCTTCCATCCCCCTCCCCATTTCTGATGAAGGGTCCCGACCCAAAACATCAACTTTCCTGCTCCTCTGATGCTGCCTGGCCTGCTGTGTTCCTTCAGCTCCACACTGTGTTGACTCTGACTCCAGCATCAGCAGTTCTTACTATCTCTGTAAGATTGATCATTCTTGACTTCAAGGCTTCATTTGATGAGCATGGCATCAAGAAGCCGTAGCGCAACAAATGTCAATGGGAATTGGAGAAAATTTCTCTATTGGTTGGAGTCATGCCTAGCACAAAGGAAAATGATTGTGGTTCTTGGAGGTCAATCATCTCAGTTCCTCAGTGCCCTATGCCCAACCATCTTCACTAGTTCCAGCAATGATTTGCCTTCATCAGAACAGCACCATTCACAACTCCTCAGATACTTAAGTAGCGTGTCCATATGCAACAAGACCTGGACAACATCCAGCCTTAAGCTGAGAAATGACAAATGGCATGCACTGCATAAAAGTCTCAGGCAATGACCATCTGAAAGAAGAGAAAATCTACCCTTGACACTCAATGACCTTTACCATTACTGAATTTCCCCCCCAGCATTGATCTGGGGTTTACTACTGACCAGGAACTAAACTGGGCCATCCACAGGAACAGTGTGGCTACAACAGCAGGTCAGATTTAGGAACTCAGTAACTCATGCTCTCCTTCCCCAATACCTCGCCACCATCTACAAGACAAATCAGGAATGTGATGCATGTTTCTTCACTTACCTGGATGGGTACAGCTCCAGCACCACTCAAGAATCTCATTACAATTTAAGAGAAGGCAGCCTGCTTGATTGGCACCCCATCCACAACCTACATCATTCATTCCCTTTACAACCACTTCTCTAACTCTCTTCCCTCCTTTCCACGTAGTTTGTTGATTTTAGGGTCTAGTCACCCTTTTTTAATTCTAGAAAAAGAATTGAAGAAGGGTCACTGGACCCAAAACATTGACTCTGCTTTCTCTCCACAGATGCTGCCAGACCTTCTGAGTTTCTCCAGCAATCTCTGTTTTTGTTTAAGATTTCCAACATCTGCACACATACAGTCATAGAGTCATAGAGCACACAAACAGATCCTTCAGTCCAACCAGTCCATGCCAGCTATAATCCAAGACTAAACTGGTTCCACCTGCCTGTGCTTGGCTCATATACCTCTAAACATTTCTTAATAACTGTAAGAAATCTAGAAGTAAATCAAGAAATATGCCTGAATCTCGGGTGCAAATGTTCTGACAGCCTTCAGCAACGCTCGTTTTTTGTTTAGGATCTGGATTGAATTTCACTTGAATCTCTATCCTATTAATTCAATATATTGAATTGCTCAGAAAATGGTTTTTCTGCTTTGCAGCTAATCTCATTACACCATAAAGATATTTATAAATATGTCTGGAATTTGCGTACAAAAACAGATCAGGCATCCCAAACATCCTCAAACCTCTGCCTCACACCTTTACTTTCATTTAACCCAATCAGCATAACCTTGATTCCTTTCTCCCTCATTTTTGTTAAACTTTCAAAAAAGTCTGCTATTTGCATTAACTTTTTATTTTTGTGACAAATTTCACATTCCACTCTGAATAACGATTCTTCAGATTCTCCTATTAAATTTATAAGAGGCTATCTTACGCTGTGTCTCCTAGTTAACTGATTAGAGAAGGAACAAATGGCGATATCTGAAAAAAAAACATTTTTACAAAAGTGAGTGGCTGGGATCTGGAGTCCACTACCTGACCGTATGGTGAAGGCTTTTAAAAGGGAATTGGAACATTGCCTGAAGAGAAAAAGATTGCAGGAATAAGCAAGTGCGTGGGACTAAGTGAGCTTCTGTTGTAGTGAACCACACAGACACAGTCAGCCAAATGGCCACTTTCTGCTCTGCAACCATCCTCATAGTATCTTGGAACTTGCTACCTGAAAGAGGCGGGAATCCATTTAAAAATTAGACGTGCGCTTGAAGAAACACCATAGCAAACGAGGCTTCAGGCCAAGTGCTGCAAAATGGTATGACAATAAATGGATGTTTGATGACTGGCGAAGATAGAATGGGCCAAAAGGCTTGTTCTGTGTGTAAAATTCTCGAGAACTCTAATATTTTATGGTTGTGATTTTCCTCTTCCGGGTGGTGGGGAGAGCAAATAATGGGGCAGCTTGGCTCCAGATAGATACGCAGCCCCCTTTCCCATCACTTCAGCAATTTAGTTCTGGGAGAGAATGTTCAGAAGCAGCCTTCTCCAGCCGCCATTTTGGGGCCCCAAGTGGTCAATTAAAAGTTACCTTAGGGCCTAAAACCACCCCCAGCATGATTATCTACCTTCCTGGCAGGCAAGAAAAGTGAGATAACAATGTGTAGAGCTGGATGAACACAGCAGGCCAAGCAGCATCAGAGGAGCAGGAAGGCTGACGTTTCGGGTCTAGACCCTTCTTCAGAAATAGGGGAGGGGAAGGGGGATCTGAAATAAATAGGGAGAGAGGGGGAGGCGGATAGAAGATGGATGGAGGAGAAGATAGGTGGAGAGGAGACAGACAGGTCAAAGAGGTGGGGATGGAGCCAGTAAAGGTGAGAGTAGGTGGGGAGGTAGGGAGGAGATAGGTCAGTCCAGGGAGGATGGACAGGTCAAGGGGGCGGGATGAGGTTAGTAGGTAGGAGATGGGGTGGGGCTTGAGGTGGGAGGAGGTGATAGGTGGGAAGAAGGACAGGTTAGTGAGGCGGGGACGAGCTGGGCTGGTTTTGGGATGCGGTAGGGGGAGGGGAGGTTTTGATGTTTGTGAAGTCCATATTGATACCATTGGGCTGCAGGGTTCCCAAGCAGATATGAGTTGCTGTTCCTGCAACCTTCCGGTAGCATCGTTGTGGCACTGCAGGAGGCCCAGGATGGACATGTCATCTGAGGAATGGTAGGTGGAATTGAAATGGTTCGCAACTGGGAGGTGCAGTTGTTTAGTGCGAACCGAGCGCAGGTGTTCTGCAAAGCGGTCCCCAAGCCTCCGCTTGGTTTCCCCGATGTAGAGGAGGCCACAATGGGAACAGCGGATGCAGTATGCCACATTAGCAGATGTGCAGGTGAACATCTGCTTGATGTGGAAAGTCTTCTTGGGGCCTGGGGTGGGGGTGAGGGGGGTGGTGTAGAAGCAGGTGTAGCACTTCCTGCAGTTGCAGGGAAAAGTGCCGGGTGAGGTGGGGCTGGAGGGGAGTGTGGAGCGGACAAGGGAGTCGCGGAGGGAGTGGTCCCTCCGGAAAGCAGATAAGGGTGGGGAGGGAAAAATGTCTTTGGTGGTGGGCTCGGATTGCAGATGGCGGAAGCGTCGGAGGATGATGCGTTGGATCTGGAGGTTGGTGGGGTGGTACGTGATGACGAGGGGGATTCTGTTTTGGTTGTTATTGCGGGGACGGGGTGTGAGAGATGAGTTGCGGGAAATGCGGGAGACACGGTCATGGGCATTCTCGACCACTGAGGGGGGGAAGTTGCGGTCCTTGAAAAACGAGGACATCTGAGATGTACGGGAGTGGAATGCCTCATCCTGGGAGCAGATGCGGTGGAGGCGAAGGAATTGGGATAGGGGATGGCATTTTTGCAGGAAGGTGGGTGGGAGGTGGTGTATTCTGGGTAGCTGTGGGAGTCGGTGGGCTTGAAATGGATATCGGTTTCTCGGTGGTCGCCGGAGATGGAGACAGAGAAGTCCAGGAAGGAGAGGTATCAGGGATGGTCCAGGTGAACTTAAGGTTGGGGTGGACCCTAACCCCTTCCCCTCCCCCATTTCTGAGGAAGGGTCTAGGCCCGAAATATCAGCCTTCCTGCTCCTCTGATGCTGCTTGGCCCGGTGTGTTCATCCAGCTCTACACCTTGTTATCTCAGATTCTCCAGCATCTGCAGTTCCTACTATCTCTGAGGCAAGAAAAGTGTTTTGCTTTCTCAACAGGAAAGCCAGGGAGACCTGGCTCTCTGGTTGTGATGGGAGATTGGGCAGCGCAAAATATTTCAAGCACGGAGACATTTCTTTGACTAATGATACAGCTCTTCATTGCTTTGCAACCTTGGTCTACAATGAGACCCATCAGCTCCCCAAGACTGAGAACCTCTGATTGGCTGTCAGTATCAGGTTGGCTGGGACTCCAGTGCTAAAGCTCATGAATGAACATGAAAGTCACCATCAGGCACTTATGTACCTAATTGGCGCATGTTCCAGCAGGTTTTCACACTGCTGGTGAGTGGGAGGTTAATCACAGCTGAATTCCAGAGGTCAGTTGGACTGCCCTTGATATCAAGGCTACGTTTGAATGTGGCACCAAGAAGCCGTATAAAAGCCGAAGCCAATCAGGGAGAATACTCTCTATTTGTTGGATTCATACTTGGCACAGAGGAAGATGGTTGTGACTGTTGGAGGTCAGTCGTCTCAGCTGCCAGGCATCTCGGTGCATTTCCTCAGGGTAGTGACCCAGGCCCAACCATCATAAGCTGCTTTAGCAAACAGTCCCTTCTGGTTGGTTGGCTCGCCGAGCTGGTTCGTTGTTGTTCTGCAGATGTTTCATTACCCTGCTGGGTAACATCAGCAGTGCAAGCTCCGATGAAGCGCTGTTGTGTTTTCCCACCTGGTATTTAAACTCTGGGGTCTGTTGAGCTGGAACACCACTTCTGGTTTTCCTTCGCAATGGAGTGTATAGGGGTGTAGCTCTATGTGTTCGTTGATGGCCTTCTTAGTGGAGAAACAGGCCTCTAGGAATTCCCGTGCTTGTCTGTGCTTGGCCTGTCCCAGGATCCTGGTATTGTCCCAACTGAACTGGTGGTTTTCTTTATCCACGTGGATAGAGATGAGTGAGTATTGGTCGTGTCTTTTTTGTTGCCAGTTGATGTTTGTGTACTCTCGTGGCTAATTTTCTTTCCGTCTGTCCAATGTAATGTTTGTTGCAGTCTCTGTAGGGAATTCTGTCCATGACATTGGTCCTGTCCATGGTGGCTAGCGGGTCTTTGGTTATGCCAACTGCTAACCCGAACCAAAGGCCCGCTACCCACCATGGACAGGACCAGTGTCATGTACATGGTTCCCAGCAAAGATTGCGACAAACATTACATTGGACAGGCAGGAAGAAAATTAGCCACAAGAGTACACAAACATCAACTGGCAACAAAAAGACACAACCAATACTCACTCATCTCCATCCACACGGATAAGGAAAACCACCAGTTCGATTGGGACAACACCAGGATCCCGGGACAGGCCAAGCAGAGACAAGCACGGGAATACCTAGAAGCCTGGTGCTCCACTAAGAAAGCCATCAATAAACACTTAGAGCTACACCCCTATACACTCCATTGCGAAGGAAAACCGGAAGTGAGGTAACACAGCACAATGGACCCCACAGTTTAAATACCAGGAGGGAAAACACAACAGCGCTTCATCGGAGGCTGCACTGATGATGCTACCCAGCAGGGTAATGAAACATCTGCGGAAAAACAACGAACCAGCTCGGCGAGCCAACCAACCTCAACATCCGCAACCCGAGCTACAAATCTACTCAAAAGTCTTAGAAACATTCCCTTCATAAGGTCAGAAGTGGGGATATTTATTAATAATTACCCCATTCACACCTCCTCAGGAACCAAAGCAGTCTATGTCCAAATGCAGCAAGACCTGGACAATATCCAGGCCTGGGCTGGCAAATGGAAAGTAACATTTGCAATACAAAAGTGCCAGGCAATCATCAACAAGACAAAATCTAACCATGACTCCTTGTCATTTAATGATATTACCATAGCTGAATTCACCACTAATCACATGACCAGAAACTGAACTGGACTAGCCATGTAAATAACGTGATGAGCTAGGAATCTTGCACTGAAAATGTCACCTACTGACTCCCCAGAGCCTACCCACCATTTACAAGGTGCATGTCAGGAATGTGATGGAATACCCCCCACTTGCCTAAATATATGCAACTCCAATGATACATAAGAAGCTCAACACAATCCAACAGATCACAGCCCAATTCATAGGCACTACATCCATAAACGCCAGCTAAACGCCTCATAGTGCTGTGTACCATCTACAAAATTCACTGCAGAATTCACCAAGGCTCCTGAGGTAGCACCTTACACTACCATCTCAAAGGACAATGCCAGCAGATACATAGGAACACCACAACCTGCAAGTTCCCATCGAAAGCACACACTATTCCAACTTGGAAATATAGTACCATTCCTTCAGTGTTGCTGGGTCAAAATCCTACAAATTCGTCCCTAACAGTATTGTGGGCCTGCCTACACCAAATGGACCTCAACAGTTCAAGAAGGCAGCTCACCACCACCTTCTCAACTGCAACTAGTGATCAGCAGTAACCACTGTCACAGTTTGTAATGCAGCACCCATGAATGAATAAAAAGGTCACCTGCTTAATGTCAAGGCATTAAGTTGCAGCCTGTGATTCTAGTTCCAGGCCTTCCTAGAAATAGAGGTGTTTCCCCTACATCTATGCCTTCGATCTTCTTCGTAACCTTAAAGATTTCTATCAGGTCATCCATTATTCTGCCTTCCAATAATCAGGGAGTTGAATATGGGACACAAGCAAAACTCAACAGCGCAATAGTTCACATCAGGAATTTTGATTTAATGACCCACGGACACAAATCAAACAATTAAATATTGAACTGTGCCGATAGATTCCATGGGCACAAAATCAGGTTATAGGAGAAGCAATGCCACTAACCTTCAAGTACAATCGAATACAGTTACAAAACTTTTAACAGGTGACACCAGTGCAAATATAAGGCAGCTCTCCTAGGAAGGAGTTAGTTTAAAATTAAATAATTTGCTATTTGCTTGGTGGCATGTTAGAGTCATGTCAAAGAAGAGTAGTACAAATAATCTCTGCGAGTCTCTATGTACTTTCAGAAACTAACAAGTTTCTTACCAGATTTAGGGTACGTCACAATAAAGACATCTGCGTCCTTTATTTCAAAATGTTCCAGTTGTTCTAAATGTTCTTTTGTGTAGATAGTGGAAACAAAGTTACAGCCTTTGTACTGAAAGTAGTAATTGTTTGTCTTGGACATTCTTGCACTGTTGAGAAACCTGCAAAAGACAAACATAACAGTCTCACCCAATTTTTAGGCTTTTTTTAAATGAGGAAAAAGCGTAATCAATGCACTAGTCAATATAGATTATCACTGAATATATGTGGATTGGTTCCAAATGGAACATTACAAGAGAGTGATGTTTTACCATCAACTGCCCCAAATCACCAGTTGAACAAGCCTATTCCCTAACTGTCCTGTAATTTAAGATTTTCAGATGTTCAAATCACCACAGGCATATCCCAACCTACATCTACAACCTTACAATTTACAGCACTCTAAAGACTCAATGTTTCTTTAACTCCGGCCTTTGGTACGTACAAAAATCCTTTCAGTCACTATTGGCACTCTCTCATCGGTTGTCTAAGCCCTAAATTGTAGAATTTCCTTCCAAAACCTCCGTCACCTTCTTTAATTCTGTTTTCAGTTGCAATTCTTTCACCAAGCTTTAAATCAGAATGTGTAATAGCTTCTCCTTTTGCTCAACAACAATGTCCCTTTCTCTGGTATGTGCCTCAGAATGTTGGATTTATACAATGCTTTTAATCCAAAAACAAGTTAGTATTGCTTTTGATACTGTGGACAGAACACTATTAAGGTGAATCACACAGATCAAGCCTATCTGTGGTTAAATTAGTAGATTTCTACTAGAAGTAATGTTTTCTTATCTTCATCAATGATTCAGATGTTATAAAGAGGATATGGACAGATTACTAAAATGGATGCAAATTTGGAATATGTATAAAATGCCTGGAATGGTACACTGTGCTCAAATCATGATTCAGACTTTATCAGCTTGTTATCCCTTGGGCACAATTCCTTACAAAGAGGGCAAGAAGTGGAAATAATGAGACAATGTGGCCCTGGAAAGAAACTCACCACCTTCCTGCCACTTTAAGAATTAAGTTCTGAAAAGGAAGGTCCACGTGTGACCTTCTCAACCCGCCACTAAACAATATCCTTAAGTGGTCAATTGATGGGAATTTTAGGGCCCCAAATCGCCACCTTCGCAATCACCTTATTTCACAGTGGGCAAGAAAGATGGCTAATTTCTCAATGGAGAAACCATGGAGAGCTGCCTGCAGGTTGTCTGAAGGCAAACAGAAGTGCAGATGCCTCTGAAAGCCAACTTCCTGTTGTTTTCTCTGAGCTCCATCTCCCCTTCTGGGTTCGTACAAAACAAAAAGAAAAACATCTGCCTAAAGCTGAGAGAACAAATTTACAAAAAAAAAACATACAATGCACAGTGAAAACAGATGCCAGAATGACAGCTTCAACCCACCGCAATGTGGCAATATCATGCTTAAAATTTTCATGAAAAACCTCATCATCTGTGGAGAGAAAGTTGAGTTAACGTTTCACCCAGTGACACTTCTTCAGAACTGAACAAGGGTCACTAGACCTGAAATATTAATCCTGCTTTCTCTCTAGAAGCTGCCAGACTTGCTGAGATTTTCCAGCAAGTTCTGTTTTTGTTTCTGTGTTCCAGTATCCGCAGTTCTTTGAGCTTTTTTTAAGTTTTCACGTTGCCAGTCAAGAATTCTTGACATCACCCATAGTTCATGCTGCTTTTATTTCAACGGGGCACCTCTACCTCTGGTGACAACAATAGTTGGGGAGTCTTCTTTAACGATGTTATTTACTTCATAAGGAGCATCTGAAAGCAGTTGGGTGAATACATGAAGGGCTAAGAATGTTTGGCTTCATGTTAAGGAAGAGAGAGATGGACCAATGGGATCAGTTTAGCAAGTCATCACAAATTTAAAAATGTTATGCAGAACTCCTCAATTTACTTCTGAGTTCTGAGAAAGGTTCACTTAACCCGAAATGTTAACTCTGATTTCTCTCTACAAATGCTGCCAGACCTGCTGAGATTTTCCAGCAATTTCTTTTTTTGTGTCGACACAACATCTCTTCACAGAACTGTGAAGGCTTTTGGCTACATCTTTCACACCTACACGCTCTGCAGCTAGTTGGGAACCAATGACAGGTTTTGGTAGGCAGAAGGCTTTTGACAGCAACAACTGGTCACCAATCCTGAGACTAATCAGTTACTTGTTGCTGGCTGAATCTCACTTTTACACATCCCCTGATGCTAGTTCATCTACAACTAAACCTGTCCCAACGGTTGAGCAAACAACAGCATAAAAAGCACTTTCAAGAAGAGCTGGCAGCTTGCTTTTAAAATATTACAGCAATCCCTTCCATGACCTTGGTTTATAAAATAGTTCTTTTCCCATCTTTGTCATAATCAAAACACAGAAAAATAGGAAATACTGCTCCTTACAGTAGAAATGCAATGTGGACTCTGCAAATTAGAAAAATTACTGATCAATTACACACTTGTACGATGAGGACTTTCAGGCACAATCCCTGGCCTATGTTAAGTTAAACGGGTCTCAGTTAAAATGTTCTGACGTAAAGATTATTCAAAGTGAATGATAGTTATGTAGCAACCCCTGCTGGAAAAGGGTATTTCAACAAACATACACTGATAACAGAATCAGGTTGTACAGTTTTTCATGATGAGGCAATACACTCATTCCCACCCCAGATCAGTTTCTTTGCTGTACCACAAGCAGATATTTGAAAGATGCATATTCTACCCACTTTCTGCACGTTCTCAACTCCACTCTATTTCCTGAAGTTAAAGTTACTGAAATCATTAAAACAGACACTGGAGCTATTTACGGCAATCTGATCAGCAGATCTTTGAATTTTATCCTTTTCTCTCATTCATGCCTACTGCCCACAGCTGGATTCCTGACATTCCTGGTGCCCAATGCCAAGGTATAAATGATAACAATACTTTATAAATGTCATACTACTCAGCTTTGAAGAGGCGAGTTTCAACTATCAAAGATGCACCAAAGTGACTAACTCTGAAAACAAAGCACATTTTATAAAGTCTACATCACAGGCCAACATTAACTTGTTTCTCTCACCCACTGATTTCTGTATTTCTTTCATTCTCTCCCCAAATTGTATTTATCATCCTCCTAACCTAGTTAATGATTCTTTCTCACTCCTTCCACAGTTAAAATACCTACAGCCCAGAAAGAAAACATCATTTTGCCCAACTAGACCATACGCAGGTTTATTTTCTACAGGACCTCTTCTCACCTTTCAATCTTCTTACCTTATCAGCACATTTTGCTGTTTCCTTCTCCCCGATTTGTGTTTGTGCAGCTCTCTCTTAAATTCATCTGTGCAAGTCATTTCAACTATTCGTTGTGGTAGCAAGTTTCGAATTCAAACCATTTGCTGCCTTCCAAATTCACTTTTGGCTCTCTTATTTCTATGATCCTGAGTTCTAGCTTCATTAGCAAGTGGTAACATTACCTCCGGCCTGATTTTAACTTTTTTCGAGGCATTTTTTGTTAGCTTTTCTCATCTTTCTCACACAGCCAGCAATCAAACAGCATGCTTCCAAATAACAGGTTGATGTGGGGGTCGGAGACAGGATTGAGACAGACCATGAGATTTCAATCCAAACCTTGATGTTTACTCATGAATGACCAGCAGCAGCACTTGTGAGACAGACTGCCTATTCCTGTCCAATGTCAGCCAAAGTGACAGGTTTGAAAACCAATTCCAAGGAAATAACATTAATTTACATAATTTGAAATTACATCGGAAAAGAAAGAGCTACAGTTATGTAGTGCCTTTCACAAGCAAGGACATCCCAAATTTCTTTGCAGCTAGCAAAATGCTCGAGGTGTAGTCACTGTTATAATGGAAAGAAAAATTGCAAAAGCCAATTTGTCCACAGTCAGGTCCAACAATCATTAATGAGATAAATGACCAGATAATCTGTTATCTTAAATGTTTGGTTTTACTCACTGCTCATGCAGGTAAATGTTGGTTTCAAAATTATAGTGATAGCTAAAACTAAATGAAATCAGTTTCCCTGATTGGTCAGTGAGTAAATATACCTTACAGTGTAGTATGGTCAAGAGGATTCTGCGTCAGATGATAGAAAAAGAAACACTCTGGAAGTAATCCAGCCCAGTTCTTTAGTCTTTGCTACAGTTGCTGCCACAAGCAGGCAGTCGAGTGTTGAAGAATAAGTGGGGAGTAGTTTGCCAGACAGGATGGCCACTAGAATGAGCACCAGTTTCACAGGCAGGTGGCCATTACAGCAGCAACTAGATTGCTTGGTGATTTGACCATTAGAGTAGACACTAGACATCCTTGACTCTGTTGATGCCTAGAATACATAACCAAGGAAATGATGCTAAACCTTTACAAATAATTGTTTAGGCCTCAACTGACGTACTGCGTGCAATTCTGGAAGCATGTCAAGGTTTCCAGGAGAATACAAAAGTCATTTAGTAGAATAATGCAATGAATGGGAAACATTAGTCATGTAGGGAGACGAGAGAACCTCCAAGTGTGCTCCTTGGAGCAGAGAAGTTTAAGAGGGAGAAACAGAAGAACTAGAGTAGGCCAATCAGCTTTGTGAATCTGTTGCATTATGTGATTAGATCATGGCTGATCTGCTTCTTAGCTCCATCAGTCCGCCTTGGTTTGTAAGCCTCAATCAATCTCAGTTTCACATTTTTATTTGACCTAGCTCTCAATAGCTTTTGGAGGCACAATGTTAAAGCTTTCTACTCATTGGCATGAGGAAGTCCCTTACAATGTTGACTTTGTGCCTAATTATAAGGTAATGTTCCCTTGTTCCAAACTTTCTCGTCAGGAGAAACAGTTTCTATTTATCAATCCCACATATTTCATTAATTATCCTAAACATCACAGTTAGATCTCACTTTAATCTTTTATATGTAAGCAGTTACCAGCATGATCAATTTTAACCTTGTTAGCTATGGAACGGTTCTGCAGATTATGCACTGCGCCATCTCCATGGCCTGCCTGTGGTGTAGTTGCTAGAACTGAACACAATTCTCCAGATAGCATTTAGTGAAGGTTTCCCCATCTCAGTGTTTACTCAGTTCAAAGAAGACTGCATTGTTCAACCATTTTCCTCACTGTGGTGCTACATCACCAGCAACAAACTAGCACCAGGACATAAATCTACAAAACAGATGGGAAACTATTCAACCTATGTTACCTTCAATACAAAACCAAGATCATTCCAGTCTTGGGCACTAAGGACACAGATGACCACTGCATATGCATTCACTCAGAATTTGAACTCCAGATCATCATTGACTCCTTTTTCTGAGGTATGTGGGAAAAAAAAGGAGCATTTTTCATTTCTTAGGAGCCTCCCCTCAGTGAAGACAGACACAGATGAAGAAATTACTCACCTCTTTGTCAATGTGATGGCTCAGCCATCGGCCGACTGAGGAAAAGAGGATTTGAGGAACAGGATCTCAAACCTGAAGATAAGGTATGGTTTACTGGGCAGCACTGGTCCCTGTTCTTCTATATGCTTTGGTCATATGGAAAACGTCCAGGTGGCTCCTCAAATCATGAGAAAAATGCCACTATAGGTGCCTTTGTGAGAGGTTCTAAATTAGGTGGCAAGAAAGGCTACCCAATATTGAGGCATTAATCACTCTAAACCAACACTGCTGCTAGGATGTGTCATTTGTTAGCCTGATGCCAGGCTCCTGAACCAACTGTTCTACTCAGACCACTTTACAGCAAAAGACTCTCAGGAGGACAAAAGAAATACTTTAAAGATATCCTCAAACCATCTCTGAAGAGGTCAAACATTCTGAACAAAACATGAGAAGGATCAGGAGTAGGCCAATTGGCCCCACAAGCCTGCTCTACCATTTAAAAGATCGTGGTTGAACTGATTGTTACCACAAATCAACATTTCCACCTTTCCTGAACAACTTTTCGACATTGCTGCCAAGAATCTGCCTACTTCTACCCTAAAAATATATACAGACACTGATTCCACAACCTTTACAAGAAAAGAGTTCCAAAGACCCTCAACCCTCTGAGAGAAAAAAAAAGCCTCATCTCTGTTTTAACTGGGTAATTCCTTATTTTTAAACACTGATCCCCCACATTCAAAATTCTCCCATTAGAGAAGATATCCTCTCTGCATCCACCCTATTAAGACCCTTCAAGATCTTATACATTCCAACCAAGTCATCTCATATTCATCAAAACTCAATTGGATATAAACTTAGCTTGACCAATGTTCTCTCATAAGACAGCTTGCCCATTCTAAATATTAGTCTAGCTGGCCACCAAATTGGTTCAAATGCATTTACGTCCTTTCTTAAATATGGAGATCAAAGTACTCCAGCTGGGATCTCACCAGTGCCTTATATAATTGAAGCATAAATTCTCCACTTTCATATCCAATTCCCTTCATGATAAATGAAATCATTCTATTAGCTTTCCTGATTACTTGCTGTAAACTCTTTTGTGACTCATGCAAAAGAACATCCAGATCCACCCACCTCTAAGAGCTCTGCAATCTTCCGCCATTTAGATAATATGCTTCCTTTTTATTCTTCTTGCCAAAATGGACAATTATCCTCCATTTGCCATATAACTGCTCACTCATTTAACCTACTGAAATCTTTCTGTAGTCTCCTTATATCCTCTTCATAACTTACATTCCTGTCTTGCGTCATCAATAAATTTGATATACATACCGCCTGTCCCTTCATTCATTTATATAAATTGGTAAACAGTTGAGGTCCCAGCATTGACCTCTGTGACACTCATCTTGCCACTCTGAAAAAAGGCCCGTTTATGTCTACTCTCTGCATCCTGTTAGCCAGCTAATCTTCTATCCATGTCAGTATGTTATGGCCTATGCCATGAGACTTATTTTCCACAGGAACCTTTGATCATGCACTTTATCAAATGCCTCTGTAAAGTGACATCCATAGGACATCCACCAGTTCCTTACAACTCTTGTTACATTCTAGATTCTGAAAGGAGAATAATGTTTAGCCAATGTAATTATTTTTCATTATTAGTACTCCAGACTCACTTTCTACAGGGCCAGTGCTAACTTTGTTAACTTTACTATTTCAATTCTTTATGGCAACTCTTATGTCTGCATTTATATTTCTGGCTGGCTTTCTCTCAAACTTTCATTAATCGGTTTGTCACTTTTTGATCTTTTTTATATCTAATCCAATCTTCTGACCTTCCACCTATTTTTGCACAATTATTTTTCATTTAATTATCCTTAACCTTTCCAGTTAACCATGGGTGGTGGGTCATTCCTTGGAATTTTATTTATGTATTCATTCTGTATGTTCTGAAGTACTCATTTACATGCCTGTCAATGCATCTCTATTTTTTCTAGCCTTGACCCAATTTGTTAATACTTTTAACCAGCTTTACTTTCAAAATCCTCACAATTGCCTTTAATTAAGTTTAAATAAATAGTCTCAACCCCAGTCCTAACTTGCTCATGCCGAATGTTAAATTCAATCATATCATGTTTGCTGCTACCCACAATAGCCTTCACTAAAAGGTTATTAATCAATCTTATCCCTTTGCACAAGGTCCAGAATAGCCTGCTCTCTGTGCAGCTCTAAAACATAGAATAATTTTGGGATAGTTTCTATGAATATTCTAAGCTATCATCTAAGCTATCATTACCCACCTGATTTTTCCAGGTTATATGTGGACTAAAACCTCCCATGATTATCGTCATAACAAGGCGTGGGGCTGGATGAGCACAGCAGGCCAAGCAGCATCATAGGAGCAGGAAAACTTGACAGTTCAGGCCGAGACCCTTCATCAGAAATGTGATTATCGTCATGTCTTTCTGATAAGCTCCCATTATTTTTTCCTTTATTCTCCACTCTAGCAAATGATCACTGTTATGGGGTTTGTACACCACTCCCACTAGATACTTCTTGCATTTATCAATTCTCATCTCTACCCAAACCATTTCCACATCCGGATTTTCCGAAATTGGTTCATCACTTTTATTGTGCGAATACCATCATTAATTAGTGGTGCCCCCTCTCCATGTTTTCCTAGCTTTTTATTCTTCCTAAATGTTCTTCACTCTTCAATATTTAGTTACCAAATCATTCTTATTCATTTCTGTTTGCATTCTCAGTTCATCCGTATATGCATTGAGATACAGAGATTTTAGTTTTATCCTTTTATTCTTTTCGTAACCTTTAGCCTTATTTGTTATTTTACTATTAGGTTTGTACTCTCTATCCCTTTCTGTTACAGTTCTGTTTAGCATTACCCATATTAATGGCTTTCTCTTTTGGCTTGTCTCTAATCTTTGATTCACCACCTCTTCCCAAATTTGAACCCACATCCCCACTATTTATTTTAAAACTCTCTCTTCTTCCCAAATTATGAAGTAGGTAAGAACAACAGCCCCAGCACGATTCAGGTGAAGACTGTCCCAATGGTGCAGATCCTATTTTCCCCAGAACTGGTGCCAATGCATCAAAAACCAGAACCCACATCTCCCATATCTGTCTTTCAGCCACATATTCATCTCTCTACTCTGCTTTTCCCTATGCTAATTTGTATGTGGGTCAGGTAATAATTCGGAGATTATGAGCTTTGAGGTTCTGCTTCTTAATTTGGCACCTAGTTCTTTACACTGGCAATGTATATGTTCAGATAATTTATCTACATAATTGAGTTAGCCCTCTTGGGTTCAAAGTGAATATTTAATAATAAGGTGTTCTAAAGGCTGAAGGACTTTGTTTGAGTAAATATCGGGAAACTACTTTCACTGCCAAGAGGACTTGGAACCAGAGGATATGGATTGAAAATTACAAGTAAAAGAATCAAAGGGAGGATAAGAGGAATTGATTTTTTTTGATTGAAAAACCCATTTTCAAATGGATTTGTAATTACTCAGTCCTATTGCTCCCGACCTTTTACCAAATTATAATGTGCAACTCATAGTTTAGTCAAGAATTTAGCTAACAAGGCAGATTAGCTGATATGATGGACAGAAATGTGAAATATCATAGCATAGGCATAGCTTAACAAGGAACAGGAATGGCAACTCAACATTCCAGGTCACATGGTGTTCATATTTGATGGAAAGGCAGATAAAAAATAAGAGGTGTGTGATTTTGGTTGAAGAAACAATTGGCTCTACAGCAATGAGGAGGATTGTCAAATTAACTCATATGGACTGAGCTGAGGAAGAATCGCACTGCTGGGAGTATAGATTCCCAAAAAATCAGAAGGACGTACAAGAGTAAGACTCTGAGAAGGGTAAAAACAAAAGGAAGGTAATAGTAGGGAATTATAACCATGCTAATGTTATCTGGGATAGTTACAGTTGAAGGGAATTGAGGAACAAGAATTCTTGAATACATTCAAAACAACATTTTTGAGCAGTATGTAGTAAGTCCAAAAAGAGACAGAGTAGCTCTGGATTTGATTTTAGGAAGTGAATACAGACAGACGAAAATTGTGGTACTGGGGGAACATTTAGGCGGTTGTGATCACAATACAGTAAGTTTTAACTTAATTATGGAAAAATACAAAGACAGAACAGGAGTTAGAGTTTAAATTTGGGCAAGACCAATTTTATTAAGCTCAGTAGTGAATGAGCAAAATTGGACTGGAAGCAGCTACTGAAGGTAACTCAATATTAGAACAACAGGAGATACTCAAAGTGGAACTTCAAGAGGTTTATAGTAAACATGTTCTCATAATGAAAAAAAGATGGAATTGCCAAACCTTAGTGTCAAGGAGCTACCAAGCTTATCAGTGAATAGTAGGATCTGTAAAAGACCAAAATGGTAACAAATGTGTAGAGGAGGACATTGTAGTTATGGTTCTTAATACTTTGCATTTATCTTCACAAAACAGGGGTATAGTGAAGGCATTGTTCTTGAGGAGGAGTGTAAAAATATGGATGTGATAACCAAGAGAGAGGATATATTAAGGTGCTAAGCCTCCTTGAAAGTGGATAAATCTTTCAGGCCGATGGAATATAGCTCATGCTGCCAGAATAAGTGAGGGAGAAAATAATAGGTATTCTGACCATCATCTCTCAATCCACATTAAATCACACTGTGGCAGTCCAGATTTAGAATTTACTATAATTGTACCCTTGCTTAAAAGTTGAACAAGAGATTGACACATAATTCTTGAGTCTATCTGTTAATCTGTTAAATTGGCAAATTATTAGAATAAGTTCTAAGAGACAAGATAATTGTCGCTCAGAAAGGCATGGATTAAACAAGTATATTGGATTCATTAAGTGAAGATAATTTCTGACTAACTTGATTGAGTCTTCTGAGGTTTAACAAAGGGGACTGATGAGAGTAACGTAGTTGATGTGAATTTTAGCAAGGACTTTGTCATGAACCCACTGGTTATAAAAATACGAGACCACGCAATCCACAAGAATGTAACTAGCTGAATGCAAGATTGGCTCAGTGCCAGGAACAAAAGGTGACAGTTGATGGGTATTTTTGCAACTGGAAAGCTGTTTCCAGTTGGGTTCCTTTGAGGCCCTTGACTTTTGTAGTGAGTATTAATGATTTGGACCTAAAAATAGGGATCATGATCAGAATGGACTGGTGAAGTGGGCAAAAAATTGGCAAATGGATACTATTCAGAGAAATGTGGAGTGATGCATTTGTGAAGATCAAACAAAGCAAAGGAATGCACAACAAATAGGAAGATACTGAATAGTGTAAAAGAAATGAGGTAGCTTGGAGTGAATGTCCACAGATCCCTGAATGTAACAGGACTGGTTGATGAAGTGATTAACATGACATATGCAGTAGTTTCCTTGATTAGCAGGGGCACAGAAATAAAAGGAACGAGGTTATGTTGGAGCAATATAAAACCTAGATAACCCACAACTTAAGTACTGTATACAGTTTTGGCCATCTCATTACAGAAAGGATGCAATTGCACTGCAGAAGCTGCAAAGTAGATTTATGAGGATATTGCCAGGACTGGAAAATTGCAGCTTTAGTGAAGATTGGATTGGCTGCTGTTCTTGGAATAGAGGAGGCTGAGGAAGATTTGATTGAGGTATCCAAGATTCTGGGAGCCTGGATAGAGTAGAAATACAGGATCTATTTCCCTTAGCAGAGGGCTCAATGCCCAGGAAGCACAGATTTAAAGTAATTGCTACAAAGATTAGAGGGGAGGTGAGGAAATCATGTTTTCACCCAGAAGGTGGAAAAGTTTGGAATTCACTCCCTGAAGGGTAATAGAGAAATAAAGTCCCAACTCAATGACTACACATGTGAAGTCCCATAAACAACAGGGATACAGACCAAATGCTGGAAAATGCGATTAGGCTGATCGTTGCATTTGTTTGAAAGACTAGACTGACTGGCCTCCTTCTATGTCATGAATTCTTCTCCATTTTCTAAATAGAACAAATAACACAGGTTGGGGTGGGGAGAGAAGGGATTTAGAAAGTGGCAGTACATGAATAGTTCCTCAGGAGAATCAACAGTGACTCAATGGGTTGATTTGTGTTCTTCTGTGCCTCACATATTCGGTGATTCTGACATAGGAAAATGCACCATCGACAGAGTGTTTAAATAAAGATTTTAAGAACAGATAATTATTTAAAATTTGGTGAAATGGGTGTGCCTGCTTCTAATTTTGCCTCTTCTATCTGAAGCCTTGTGAGAGCCTAAGGGCCAAGGGTGAGGCAAGCAGATACTGGGAAAAAAACAGGAAGCTGGGGAGGTAGGATGCAAGGGTAGCAGGAGCCTGGGGGGAGCACAGTACAGAGAAAGTATGAATTCTTGGACCCCAGTTTAAGAAACATTGTTTTAGAATACAGAGTGTTAAAGGACGGTGCCTACGGATTCAACAGTAACTTTACAAGGTGAATTAAATAAATACTTGAAAGGGATCAATTTTCAGGACGTTGGAGGTAGGTAAGAGAATGAGACTGATTCGATAGCTCCTTCAAAGGGGGACCATAGGAAAAATATACTGAATGGCTTCATTCTGTGCTGTATCATTATAAGATTCTGAGAAGATTTTGAAACTTCAGTCCAAGGAAGTTTGGTTTAGAACTCCTTTCAAGTGCAGGATGTTCTTAAATAGTTTTACATCAGATGCTTGATGGGCTGAACGGTCTTCTTCTGGACAATACAATTCTCTGCTATCATCATGGAGATGGCAGATACTACTAAGGGTTAACAAAGATGTTCTCATGGGCAAGTCCAGGGTATTTATCAGTCACTGACTGAATTTCCGCACGCACTGAGCAGTAGCTTACCTGTATAATATTACCCATTGGTACTATTTACACTCATTTAGTTATGTGGATTTTGCTTCAGAAAGAATAAGATCAAAAGGTTGAAAGACAGACAAGCTTGTTTTTCGTAAATAAAAGTCCAGGGGCAGTACGGTGGCACAATGGTTAGCACTGTTGCCTCACAGTGCTAGGGACCCAGGTTTGATTCTGGCATCAGGTGACTACCTGTTCTCACCGTATCTGTGTGGGTTTCCATCAGGTGCTCCAGTTTCCTTCCACAGTCCAAAGATATGCAGGTTAGGTAGATTAGTCTTGCTAAATTGCCCATTGTATCCAGGGATATACAGGCTAAGTGGATCAGTCACAGTAAATGTGGAGTTACAGGGATGGGGTGGGTCAGCGTGGGATACTGTTCAAAGGGCCAGTGTAGAATCAATAGGCTGAATGGCCTCTTTGTACACTGTAGGGATTCTATGATTGAAAATAGATAACTGTTCCAATATTCCTCTCATTTATGTTGAATAAGTGAAACTTTCTATGTTACTTCTGAATACAACTGCAATAACAAAACCAACCTTTACTACTGCACTGAAGTTAATGGCCAGTTTTATGGAAACCCTCAATGAGCACATTTAATTAACCAGAAATATACCCTCAGAGCATGCAAGCCTTTTAACTCTCTTGTTTACTTCCTCAAGGAGTTGTTAATTTTGGGCAAGCAACTTTGAAAAAACGTTTCACGTTTGAATTCTTCCATCAAAAATAACAAACAGGACAATGTGATTTCGAAGAAGATTCAGAGGAAATGAGTAACAAAAATCACAAAATGCATCTTCTTTAATCATTACCAATTTCTGTATCTACGTAGTTGCTTAAACATATTTAACAAAGGTTAGCAGATTGAGCAGGAAAGTGCATATCTTAATATTTGCCTTTGCCAGGCCAGTTTCTATAGAAATAAGTTACTTATACAGTACATCAGTCTGATTTTGCTTCTTCTCAAGGTCTTCTGCATGCAGTTGGAGTTATGGGAATGCTTTCACAAGAATTATTGTCTCAGTTCTTGAAATTCTAATGTGAAATACCAGCATCTGCCTATTGATACATTATATATCAGGAATTACACTCTCTGCTACTTTAGCAGATGCAATGGCCTATATCTGCCAGAATGATTCTGGGATGTACAGCATTTAGGTATGAAGACAGATGACATAAACTTGGTTTATGTTCCCTCATATATAGAATTTTGAAACATAATCTGTTTGAAGTGTTTAAAACGCTAAAAGGATAAGACAGAAACAAAACATTCCTTCAATTGGAGAAATCAAGACTAGGGATGCATGTTACAAGACTTCATAGAATCATGTAATTATTTTGGTGGAGATGGAAGTCATTTGGCCTATCCTGCTTGCACTGGCTCTCCAAGTGAGCATCATGACTCAGTGTCAATTTCCTACCTTTTCCCAAGACTCTTATATGTTGGATGGTTATTCAATAGGAAACAATGTCCTCTTGAATGACTCAGTTGAACCTGCCTCCACCACACTTCCTGCAGTACATTCTATACTCTACTTATTGTGTGAAAGAGCTTTTTCTCACATCATATTTGCTGCTTTTGAAAATTAAATTTGTTTTAAATCTCACTTTTATGAGCAGGAACAGTTTTTCCTTGTCTACTATACCAACCTCCTTCTGATTTGAAAACATCTGTCAAATCACAGTGTCAAACTCTCCAATTTATCCTCATAACTGCTCATCGAGCTTATCCCTGGAACCATTCTTGTAAATCTCTTCTGCACTGTCAGCACTCCATCCACATCCTTCCAATAGTGCAGCACCCAGGACTGTGGGCAATACACCAGCTCAACATCATCACACTGCTCTCGTAAATTCAGCATAATCTTCATGCTCTAGTAATAATAACAAGGCATTGATGAGGGAAATAATAAGGTAATACATTTTTACCCAAAGGATACTAGAAATCTGCAGTTATTTCTCTCAAAAGTTGTGGATGGTGGGACTTAAATTTGCAAGTTTATTTTTTCTAACCAGGTTATGTTCCGTGCTAAGAAGGGTGAATTTAAAGTATTTGCATTAAATGCTCTTTTGCTAATGCACACAATACAACTTCACCACCCTGGTTTGTTTTTAAATGCAATATTTATAAATCACTGCTAAGAACTATTTATACAAATCAATAATTATGAACAGAAAAACTAATGGCACACAAGATATACAAATGTATAAACATGCTTTAGCTGAGGAAAAGGCAGACTTGGGAATGAATCATCTAATGTCAATTCAAATAATAATCCGCACCAATTAGGAAGTAAAACAAAGAAAGAACTTGCATCTAAAGAGTACCTTGTCACGTTGTAAAGAACTTCACATCCGAAGAGTCCTTCTGAATTATGAACTCTTTCTTATATAGGCACAGCTGGACACAATAAATGTTCCGCAAACAAGCGAGATGTGTAACTGGAAAATCTGTTTGAGCAGCTTCTCGTTGAAAGAGGAATGCTGATCAGGACACCTGGAAATTGCCTGTTCCTCTTCCAATAGGAGATTTAACATCTATCTGAATAGGAAAAGGGAGCCTTAGTTTAATATCTTGTCCAAACTACAGCACTCCATCAGAACAGTACTCCTTTGGTGTTAACTAAATGACTGTGCACAGAGATCTTGTGACACTTTGGAACAAAAGACCATGCAGTCTTGTGAATCAACATCCTTACCATTATGATGCCAGATAATATTTGCAACTATTATACTACAAAGTTTAACACCAGGGTTTTCACCAATCAACCAGCAAAACTGCAATGGCTAATTGGGAGAACTCAGAAATTCTGATTAACTAACATCAATAAACAAAAAAAGACTGAAATAAATAAATTCTTATGAAAGCTCCTGTTCATTCGCATTCATTTTGAGCTCATAGGTGTATAGCTATTATCCTGACAGCAGAACTTTTCATAATGCATCACATCCTTATCAAGAAACTGGAAAAAAATTAAAAATGTAAATACATATTCTGCTAACAAATTTCAATTGGGTCTTCTTTTCCCATTCTGAAAATCTACCTTCTCTGCTGCTGTAGTCCTTTCTTTTCATGAAACTCCAGGAAACAATCTTCCTTACAGAACACATAATAAATCAATGCCGCTTCCCTTTATGTTTTTGAATACTTTGCTGAATGTACATTGTTTTACAGCTTTCAGCCTTATTATCCTCTGTACTCCAGCTTATCCTTAGCTTGTAGGGGGTGGAAATCACACCAGATAATAGTTGTTGAATGTTTTCCAGAATTTCTGTTGCTGGAAAAATCTTCTACGCTCAAATTACACAAACTGACACTTCAGCTCTATTTTGTGATTTGATACAGTTAGCCATGCTAATTAACTGATAATCAGTTCGGAAAGAAACAATGGGGTAAAATTTCACATTCCTGCACTTGAACATATCAAATCATCCAGAGGCAGCAGCTGGAGTAAAACTGCACAGGACAATTAATACACCTGTGGAACAGCTTGCAGAGCTTTCCATGTACATAGATGTCTGGAGCTAGAAATGACAGGAAATGGATTTATAGAACCTAGCAAATATTGTGGAAAAATTTGCAGAAAGCTTTTTATTTCTTGCTCTTGGTTTTGCTGTCTACCCTCTATCTCAGCATAGACATGACCTCACCGCTTCTGTCAATCATGAGTTCTAAAGTTGGCATGATAAATCTGCTACTGGGAATGATATTTTGACACAGCCTTTGAAAAGAGGTGAAAACACAATTGCGAAAGAATAGGATGCTTGCCTTCATTGGTCAGAACATTGAATATAGGAGTTAGGATGTCATGTTGCGGCTATACAGGACATTGCTGAGGCCTCTTTTGGAATACAGTTCTGGTCACTCTTCTAGAGGGAGGATGTTGTTAAACTTGGGAGGGTGCAGAAAAGATTTACAAGAATGTTTTTGGGTCTGGACGGTTTGAGCTTTAGGGAGAGGCTGAATAGGCTGAGGCTATTTCCCCCCGAGCACTGGAGGCGGAGGGGTGACCTTATAGATGTTTATAAAATCATGAGGGGCATGGACAGGATGAATAGCCAAGGTATTTTACCCAAGGGCTGAGGAGTCCAGAACTAGACAGCATAGTCTTAAGGTGAGCGGGGAAAGATTTAAAAGGGACCTAAGGGGTAACTTTTTCACACAGAAGGTGGTGCATATTTGGAATCAGCTCACACACGTTCTCTCTCACACACACTGTCTCTCAAGCACACATACACTCTCCCTCTCTTTCTCTCACACACGCACACACACACATAAACCTATGGGGTGAATCATTTTATCCAAGATATTTGTTTATTTGCAGGTACATTCTATTTTGTACAAGAAACGCACAATTTGTAGTCACAGTCAGTCATTGTGGCATTTTATAAATTCCAGTTTTTTGAATAAACGAGCCTGACGCCAGGTTAAAACACTGAGGCAGATTCCGAACAAAGCCTCACACCTACAAGTCAATGTCAAACTTGAGATAGTAGGAACTGCAGATGCTGGAGAACCTGAGAAAACAAGGTGTAGAGCTGGATGAACACAACAGGCCTAGCAGCATCAGAGGAGCAGGAAGACTGACATTTTGGGCCTAGACCCTTCTTCAGAAATGGGGGAGGGGAAGGGGGTTCTGAAATAAATAGGGAGAGAGGGGGAGGCGGATAGAAGATGGATAGAGGAGAAGATAGGTGGAGAGGAGACAGACAGGTCAAAGAGGTGGGGTGGAGCCAGTAAAGGTGTGAGTAGGTGGGGAGGTAGGGAGGAGATAGGTCATTGTAGGGAGGACGGACAGGTCAAGGGGGCAGGATGAGGTTAGTAGGTAGGAGATGGGGGTGGGGATTGAGGTGGGAGGAGGGGATAGGTGAGAGGAAGGACAGGTTAGGGAGGTGGGGACGAGCTGGGCTGCTTTTGGGATGCGGTAGGAGGAGGGGAGATTTTGAAGCTTGTTACGTCCACATAAATAACATTGGGCTGCAGGGTTCCCAAGCGGAATTTGAGTTGATGTTCCTGCAACCTTCGGGTAGCATCGTTGTGGCACTGCAGGAGGCCCAGGATGGACATGTCGTCTGCGGAATGGGAGGGGGAGTTGAAATGGCTCGCGACTGGGAGGTGCAGTTGTTTAGTGCGAACCGAGCGTAGATGTTCTGTAAAGCGGTCACCAAGTCTCCGCTTGGTTTCCCAGATGTAGAGGAGGCCACAACGGGAACAGCGGATGCAGTATACCACATTAGCAGATGTGCAGGTGAACATCTGCTTGATGTGGAAAGTCTTCTTGGGGCCTGGGATGGGGGTGAGGGAGGAGGTGTGGGGGCAGGTGTTGCACTTCCTGCGGTTGCAGGGAAAAGTGCCGGGTGTGGTGGGGCTGGAGGGGAGTGTGGAGCGGACAAGGGAGTCACTGAGAGAGTGGTCACTCCGTAAATCAGATAAGGGTGGGGAGGGAAAAATGTCTTTCATGGTGGGGTCGTATTGCAGATAGCAGAAGTGTCGGAGGACGATGTGTTGGATCTGGAGGTTGGTGGGGTGGTATGTGAGGACGAGGGGGATTCTATTTTGGTTGTTATTGCGGGAAGGGGATGTGAGGGATGAGTTGTGGGAAATGCAGGAGACACGGTCTAGGGCGTTCTTGACCACTGAGGGGGGAAAGTTGCGGTCCTTGAAAAACGAGGACATCTGAGATGTACGGGAGTGGAATGCCTCATCCTGGGAGCAGATGCAGCAGAGGCGAAGGAATTGGGAAAAGGGGATGGCATTTTTGCAGGAAGGTGGGTGGGAGTCGGTGGCCTTGAAATGGTAGTCGGTTTCTAGGTGGTTGCCGGAAACAGAGACAGAGAGGTCCAGGAAGGAGAGAGAGGTATTAGAGATGGTCCAGGTGAACTTAAGATTGGGGTGGAAGGTGTTGGTGAAGTGGATGAACTGTTTGAGCTCCTCGTGGGAGCACGAGGCACAACCAATACAGTCATAAATGTAACGGAGGAAAAGGTGGGGTTTAGGGCCAGTGTAGCTACGGAAGAGGGATTGTTCCACATAACCTACAGAGAGGCAGGCCTAGCTTGGGCCCATGCGGGTACCCATTGCCACCCCCTTTGTCTGTAGGAAGTGGGAGGAATTGAAAGAAAAGTTGTCGAGGGTGAGGACGAGTTCAGCTAAGCGGATGAGGGTGTCAGTGGAGGGGGAACTGGTTGGGCCTGTGGGACAGGAAGAAGTGGAGGGCCTTTAGGCCATCTGTACGGGGAATGCAGGTGTATAGGGAATGGACGTCCATGGTAAAGGTGAGGTGTTGGGGACCGGGGAATTGGAAGTTCTGGAAGAGGTGGAGGGCATGGGTGGTGTCATGGACGTAGGTAGGGAGTTCCTGGATCAAGGGGGAGAAAATGGAGTCCAGATAGGTGGAGGTACGTTCAGTGGGGCAGGAACAGGCAGAGACAAATGGGTCGACCAGGGCAGGCAGGTTTGTGGATTTTGGGAAGGAGATGGAAGCGGGCAGTGCGGGGTTGGGGAATGACGAGGTTGGAGGCTGTGGGTGGGAGGTCACCTGAAGTGATGAGGTTGTGGATGGTTTGGGAGATGATGGTTTGGTGGTCAGGGGTGGGGTCATGATCAAGGGGGGGGTAGAAGGAGGTGTTGGGGAGTTGGCGCCTGGCCTCGGCGATGTAGAGGTCAGTGCGCCATATTACAACTGCGCCTCCCTTTTTATAGTGAGTTTGGGATTGGAGCGGAGGGCTGCATGTTCTGCGGGGGAGAGGTTGGAGTGGGTGAGAGGGGTGGAGAGTTTAAGGCGATTGATGTCTCGGCGGCAGTTGGAGATGAAGAGGTCGAGGGAGGGTAGGAGGCCTTGGGGTGATGTCTAGGAGGAGGGGGTGTGTTGGAGGCGGGAGAAAGGGTCAGTGGAGGGAGGGTTAGGCTCACGGTTGAAGAAGTAAGCCCGGAGGCAGAGGCAGCGGAAAAACTGCTCTATGTCCAAACGTGACCGGTAATCGTTGGTATTTGGGTGGAGGGGGACAGAGTTGAGCCCTTTACTGAGGACTGATTGTTCGTCCTCAGTGAGGGGGAAGTCTGGGGGGATGATGAAGACTCGGCAGGGCTGGGTGTTGCTGTCTCCTCTGGAGCTGCTGGTTGTGGAGTCCGTCGGCGCAGCGACATCGGCGCTGTCTCTGTGCAGAGTTGCGTCGGCTGTGGGCAGGAGTTGCGTCAGCTGTGTTGACGGCGGTGGGCGGAGTTGCATCGGCATAGGGCGGAGCGACATCGGCATTGTAAGTACAGTAAGTACTGTAAGTACAGTAAACTTACTGGGGCCTACCACCCAAAACGGGCTTCCTCCACCTTCCAAATCCCCAACTCGACCCAGGACCTTCCCCACAATGTGCCTGTTGCCATTGGCCATATGGCTACTGTCGGAGCAACCACGGATTACGTCACAACCTCCGCCACGGGGTACACACTTCCAGGACTGCGAACGCCATCAGCACCACTGCTGATGCCACCGCCTCCGTTTCCGAGGCCAATGCCAGAGGCACTAAGGACGCACCTACCATCACTGCTGCTGCTGCCTCCTACTCCGCTCCGCCCACCGCCGTTGCCGATGCATCTCTGCCCACCACCGCCAAAGCAACTCCACCCACAGCCGACGCCGACATTGCTCTGCCCCAGCCTCCACAGCCAGCAGCTCCAGAGGAGACAGCAACACCCAGCTCTGCCAAGTCTTCACCATCCCACCAGACCTCCCCCTTACTGAGGACGAACGGTCAGTCCTCAGTAAAGGACTCACCTTTGTCCTCCTCCACCCACATATCAATGAATACCAGTCACACTTGGACATACAGCAGTTTTACCGCTGCCTCCGCCTCCGGGCTTACTTCTGCAACCATGAGCCTGACCCTCCCTCTACTCACCCCTTCTCCTGCCTCTAACACATTCCCTCTTCCTGGACACCACCCCAAGGCCTCCTACCCTCCCTCGACTTCTTCATCTCCATCTGCCGTCGAGACATCAATCACCTCAACCTCTCCACCCCTCTCACCCACTCCAACCTCTTCCCCCACAGAACATGCAGCCCTCCACTCCCTCCGCTCCAATCCCAAACTCACCATAAAACCTGCGGACAAGGGAGGCACAGTTGTAGTATGGCGCACTGACTTCTACATCGCCGAGGCCAGGTGCCAACTCTCCGACACCTCCTCCTACCGCCCCCTTGATCATGACCCCACCCCCGACCACCAAACTATCATCTCCCAAACCATCCACAACCTCATCACTTCAGGTGACCTCCCACCCACAGGCTCCAACCTCATCGTTCCCCAACCCCGCACCGCCCGTTTCTATCTCCTTCCCAAAATCCACAAACCTGACTGCCCTGGTCAAGCCATTGTCTCTGCCTGTTCCTGCCCCACTGAACGTACCTCCACCTATCGGGACTCCATTTTATCCCCTTGGTCCAGGAACTCCCTACCTATGTCTGTGACACCATCCACGTCCTCCACCTCCTCCAGAACTTCCAATTCCCCAATTCCCAATACCTCATCTTTACCATGGACATCCAGTCCCTATATATCGGCATTCCCCATACAGATGGCCTAAAGGCCCTCTGCTTCTTCCTGTCCTGCAGGCCCGACCAGTGCCCCTCCACTGACACCCTCATCCGCTTAGCTGACCACTCTCTCCGGGACTTCCTTGTCCGCCCCACCTCACCCGGCACTTTTCCCTGCAACCGCAGGAAGTGCTACACCTGCCCCTACACCTCCCGCCTCACCCCCATCCCAGGCCCTAAGAAGACTTTCCACATCAAGCAGATGTTCACCTGCACATCTGTTAATGTGGTATATTGCATCCGCTGTTCCCATTGTGGCCTCCTCTACATCGGGGAAACCAAGCGGAGGCTTGGGGACCGCTTTGCAGAACACCTACGCTCGGTTCGCACTAAACAACTGCACCTCCCAGTCGCGAACCATTTCAACTCCCTCTCCCATTCTGCAGGCGACATGTCAATCCTGGGCCTCCTGCAGTACCACAACAATGCTACCCGAAGGTTGCAGGAACAGCAACTCATATTCCGCTTGGGAACCCTACAGACCAATGGTATCAATGTGGACTTCACAAGCTTCAAAATCTCCCCCCGCCCTACCGCATCCCAAAACCAGCCCAGCTCGTCCACACCTCCCTAACCTGTCCTTCCTCCCACCTATCACCTCCTCCCACCTCAATCCCCACCCCCATCTCCTACCTACTAACCTCATCCCGCCTCCTTGACCTGTCCGTCCTCCCTGGACTGACCTATCTCCTCCCTACCTCCCCACCTACACACACCTTTACTGGCTCCATCCACGCCTCTTCGACCTGTCTGTCTCCTCTCCACCTATCTTCTCCTCTATCCATTTTCTATCCGCCTCCCCCTCTCTCCCTATTTATTTCAGATTCCCCCTTCCCCTCCCCTATTTCTGAAGAAGGGTCTAGGCCTGAAACATCAGCCTTCCTGCTCCTGTGATGTTACTTGGCCTGCTGTGTCTAACCTGAGATGTCACCTTTTGTATATTTCTATTGCTCTGCATGTTTGAAGTTTGGAAAAGTTAAGCAGACACTGATGAAACCTTTTAATTATCTCAGGGCAGCGATCCTGGAATTTGCACCACAATCAGTCAATACTGATAGAGTTCTCCATAGCCTGCTTCTGCAATTTCTAGAATACAGGAATGTACGAATGATTAAAGGTTCAACAGGAGGCAGTCAGTCAGCCATTTTAGGTTTGTTCACTCCTTTCATATCAGCTGTATGATCCTTTGATCTCTGTGTCCTTCACCTCTCTGCCTATAAACTATATCTGTGCGCTGTCCTCTCAATGAACCTGATGAAGGCGCTGCACTCTGAAAGCTTGCGATTTCAAATAAACCTGTTGGACTGTAACCTGGGTGTTGTGTGACTCTTGACTTAAACCATGACAGTCCTCAGAGTGTAGATGCAGCCATAATTTTGTTAGGAAAGGATTTCTAGGATTTTGACCTGGTGACACTTCAGAAACAGGGACAGGAGGAGAACTTGCAGGTGGGGGTGTTGTTAATCACCTGCTGCCTTTTCCTTTCTAGACAGAGGCTGCAGGTTTGGAAGGTGCCTCAAGAAATGTACTTATTAATGCAGAAGCACTTCTAAAATGAGCTACTGATGGCATGATGCCTGCTTTGTCACATGCAAGAACAGACTGACTGTAGAACAGCAGTATCATTACAGCATAGGACAAGGTTATTCATTTACTCATGATGGCTCTGTACAGCAATCCAATAAGTTCCATTTTATTCATCATCCTTGTAGCCTCGCAAGTTTGTTTGCCTCAAAGATCTATCCAACTTGCTTTTGAAATCATTAATTGTGTTCACCACCCTCATAAGCAGCAAGTTCCAAGACTTTAACCTGTCCTGCATAAAAATGTGCTTCTTCAAATCACTCCTGTGTCACCTATATTAAAATAAAACTTAAATCTGTGTCTTTTAGTGAGCAAATAGCTGATGGGAACAGTTTTTCTTAAGCTACCTTATCTAAACCAGTCATGTTCTCATACACCTCTCACAGATTGCTCCTGAACTGCCACTTCCCCAACAAGATAAACCTTGCCTCTTTGAATTAATTTTGTAGCACAAGTCCCTCATCCTGGGTAATTTTCCCTTTATCTTTAAGGAACTGCATCTTGGTTCAAATTTTCAGAGTCAGAAAGACTTGAGAGCCACTTAAAAATGGTACCAGCCATGGACTCCTGCCCTCAGTACTGGCAACGGAGTAGGATAAGGGCATAGCTAATGAGGGAGCAACTCGTAGTCCTGAGCTGGCTGGCTGCATTGCACTAGTAGGCATTGTAGAAACCCCTGCAATTTTCATAGAGTCAAGACTACACCTTTAAAGTGGCAAGGGGTCAGGGACATGGCATGGGCAGAGGGCGGGTAGGTTAGGTGATGATGTGTGAGGGTTTAGCGCTACAGCACTGAAAATATAGCCAAACAATTGGGACAAAGTCTCAGAGAATCAAGGCAAGCCTTTTAATAAATTTGCCTTGGCACTAGGCTAACATTGTGTGTGTGCAAATCTCTGCCACCCTTACAACCCTGCAATGAAAATACAGAAAATAGAATATAAAGGGACACTTTATACCAGGATGGGTCTATCAAACTCAACCTGCCCATCTTAATCGCAAACATCTGCCCCATTCCATCTTTCCATTCACTTGTGGTGACCTAAACTCAACACAGTAGCCTATTTGAAGCTTAGTCAGAACTTGATACAGGTTAAGCATAACTTCCCTACTTAAGTAGAAAAGGTATTTTTCTATTAAGCTCAACATATAAAAAATGTGCTACAAACAGTTCTCTCAACACATCCTGCCACCTTCAAAGATCAATATGTATGAATCCCCAGGTCCCTTTGGTTCCTGTAAGTTATTTAGAGTGGTGTATTAAATCCATATTGCCTACCCTTATCCCTTCAACCAAAATGCAACACCTCACATTTCTCTATATTAATTTGTATGCATTACTTCATCACTCATTTTGCGAGCCTATCTCTGCCCTGTTGTAGTTGGCTAGCATCAATCTCATTATTTGTCACAGCATCAAGTTTTGTATTATTGGCAAATTTTGCAATTTACCGCAAGATGGCAATATTCAAGTTATTTATATGTATGATCCTCCAGTTTGAAAAATGATCCATTATCACAAACTCAGCATACAAGGCACAGTTTCAATGCAGGAAAAAGTTCACTAACATTACTGGAGTTGTCAAGGATACTGTTCATACTGTCTGCTCACACCCTGTACCATTTACATCTCAGTATTCACAATACTACCCTCCACATAATCCCAAACCCCTCCTCTTCACTCCCCTTCAATCAGTGCATCTTACTTTACATCATTTGCTTCCCCTCAAGGTTAAGGACAATGGTGAATTTGACAATTACAGTAAGTGTCGCTTGCTTGGAGGTTTCAGTTTTAGTTACAGAATATGGTATTGTTCAATGATAACCTTCCTGATGAAATAAAACACCTCCCACATTACACCTCATTGAAGTTAAGGTAGAAGTGACCTCTGTAGATCACGATGGGTATGGTGTTCTGTATAATGCTGCCCTTCTCCCTTTTATTAAATTTCAAAAATACACTTTATTCATAAGAAATACCTTTGTATAAAAACATAGTCACAAATGCATTTTGGTTCTGTAGAGTAGCATATCAAGGAAACAAACAAACATTGAAGTTTGACTCTATCCAAACAAACCAAAGGCATCTCTTACTTGTACAAGGCTATATTTCCATGCATTAGAGGCCCCGGAGAGAGTCCGATAACTGAACAGACCCCCATTTAACTTCAGCAGAAAGACTGCAGACAGTGGGCTTTCCTCTGTGCACCTTGGTGGCAGCTGCCCCAGTACGTCCCTCAGTATGTAGTCCTGGACCTTGAAAATGTGCCAGTCTGCCACATTTGGTCAAGGTCAATTCCTTGTTCTGGAAGACCAACATGTTTCGGGAAGAGCAAAGAATGCCTTTCTTAATGGTCCTCCAAGTGTAGTTGACGTTTGTCTCTGTGTGCCTCCCAGTGAACAAACCACAGAGCACAGAGTCCTGTGTCACAGAGCTGCTCAGGACAAGCCTCAACAAAACCTAGTATATCTTTCTCCAGACTTCCTTTCCAAATTCACATTCCAGAGGGAGATATGTGACATTCTCAACCTCCCCCACAGCTGCTTTGAGGGCATCATGCGGCGATACAGACCGACCATACGTGCATGAAGGATCTCACAGGTTCTCACCACCAGACAACCGCTGTCTTGGTACTTGCTCTGATCCATATTGCCAGTGCCTTCAGATAATATGTCCTGATGGTGAAGGGGATAAAGGATCAGTCGGCCTAGATCCCAAAGAACACGGCTTCACTCTTGCCTCAATTTACCTCACCTCCCGAGGCCACTTCAAACAGATTGTAGATGTTCATGAGTCTCTGCACAGACAGCGGATCTGAGGAGAAAATGGCAATATCATCCATGTACAGGGAGGGTTTGACCTGCAGGCCTCCACTGACTGTAATAGTCAGTCCTCTCAGGCTCGCATCCTCCTAATAGACTCCGCAAAAGGCTCTATACAACACACGAACAAGGCAGGACAGAGTGGGCAGCTCTGCTTGACTCCAGATATAATTAGGAAGCTTTTTAATTCCCACCCATTGATTGAGACTGCACTAATGATGTTGGTGTAGAGCAGTTGGATCCGTTTGCGGATTCCCTCCCCACAGCCCATTTTGGAGAACATGTCCCACATGTAAACGTGCAATATCCTGTTAAAAGCATTCTCCTGGTCCAGGCTGATGGTGCAGATGACCACCAACACCTTCCCGACACCTGTCCTGCATGTAGGCAATCATATCCCTGAGGAGCACAAGGGTTGCAGAGCTTGCCTGCCTACTTCAACACAGGTTTAGTTGGAATGAATCACTAATCCCAGAGCAAACCTGACCCGGTTAGCAATGGCCTTGGACAGAATTTTGTATTCTGCATTCAGCAATGAGACTGGTCATTAATTTCTAATTTCCTCCCTCCCTCCTCCCTTCCGCTTGTAGATGAGGGTGATGATACTCTCCTCATGGATTCGCACGTGCTACTTACTAAAAGCACACTGTCACACACCTCCTGCAGGTCCCGACCAATCAGGTCCCACAGAGTTGGAGACAGCTTGGCCGGTAAGCTGTTGCTCCTGGAAATTTTATTCTTTGCTAAGGACTCGAGGGCTTTGGTCAGCTCATCCTGAGATAACAGCTGGTCCAGCCTCTCCCATGTGCTGTTATCTAAGATACCGTGATAGTGGACAGGAACAAGGGTGGGGTCGCACTGTCTGTTACCACCCTCTGCTTTGTCCTGTCTTCTTCGCTGGTCTCCTCATTCTTCAACCCCCCAGGCCACCCATGACTACCAGACCACCTATGACTGCTATTAAATTATTTGGAAGGCAGGCAAAAGCATTTAGCATCAGCAACTAGCAGATAGCGAATCATTTTTAAAAGGCATAAAATCGGCTAAAGCACAACCATCAGTAAACCAACCGCTTAAAAGAATGACCTGTATGACGTTGACGAGAATTCGAAATAGCACTGCTGCAAAGCAACTGAACCAATGATGCAGAAGGATGAGGCATTGATTTTATTTTAGAACTTCTGATTCTTATCTTGTTAAGTAACTACATTTATAAATTATTAACTATTCAAATTGCTACATATGACCTTGCACAAATTACACAGCTGATACATCTTTGCTACCTATTGGTTCTGAGTGAATTAATCAAACAGAGAATTAAACACTAGGAAAGATTAATTTCACAAAAGCGTTTGATGACACTTATTTTTGAGGTAAGACTCTGGATGCATGTTTGAGAGGAGGCATGTTTGAGCACCAGGGGAGTGCATGTCTGCAACAACCACATGACCTCAGCACTTATTTATATGCCAGCAGATAAGGTCCTTTGTGATTGCATTACTAAATTGTCCAGGCTTATCTGGTTCTCTATTTCATGTCTGATTTAAGAAAAGATTGAATAAGATTGCACAGTTCAACCTGCCCAGCCTTTCCCCCTAAAATAACTCCTTTATCCCAGGAACCAATGGTGCGCCGGCTCAGCCTGTGGCTAACTGAGATAAGAGCATTTGAGGACCATTATTTCAAACCCGAGTCTAAAATCATTTACTGGGCAACAGTGATTTCCTCAGGCTCTAAATGCTTCAGAGACATGGAAAATCCTTAGGAGGCAGCTCAAAACACTGAGAGTGGGCAGACCACTGATGCTAGAGTATAATGTGGGAAAATATGAAATTGTCCAATTGGCAAGAAGAATAGAAAAGCAGCACATCATATAAAGAGAGAGAGACTGCAGAATTCAGTAATACAGCAAGATCTGGTTACCATGGTACTTGAATCACAAAGCATTAGTATGCCAGTACAGCAAGAAATTAGGAGGGCAAATGGAATATGTAAGTAGCAATGTTTTACAAGACTTAATATAGGGAATCTGCAAGACCAAATTCCTGAGAACAGAGTTCAGAGTGGGATCAATTGATTGGTTCCTAGAATGAAGGAGATAATTTCATCCCATTAATCAGCAATATTGTCGATACCCTTGAGGATATTACAGGTTGTTCCTTTACTGTTGCGTTATGGTCATCGTCTGTTTCTTTGGTGAATGAGGAGAAAGTAAAATGTAAACAGTAAGCCTTGATTGTTGCTATTACTCACAGAGCATTTGCCTGTAAATCTTCTTTCCGCCAGAAGGTTGTGGGTATCTGGAACTTACTGCCCAAGAGGGGAAGAACCCTCAAAACATTTAAGATCCAATTAGATGAGAACTTGAAATGCCATAGTATACAAGGTAATGGGCCAAGGTGGATATTTGATGACCAGCACAGACATGATAAGCCAAATGGCTTTTTGTTGTGTTGAAAAATTTCTATGACTCTATATAATGGAATAATGTTAGATGACAGGAAAAACACATCGAAATTTCTGATAGGTTGTCAAGGTTGACAGGATGACCTGGAGCATTATCCAGAAGAAGCAGTATCTTGAAGTCAATATTTTCTGACACAATCTTCCTTTGAAGAAGCATTAGCAAACAGAGAGCAAAATTCTTTAAACAAACGCCCCAGTCATCCAGGTTTTCATATTTGAATGCAAAATGACGTGACGTTCTTTAGAAAAGCTCTCCAAAGCCCCGATATTAAAAACAAAGTGCTATAAATGGAACTTGGAAGTAATAAAACAGAAAGTGCTGGAGAAATTCAGCAGGTCTGACTACATTTATGGAGAAAGAAACAGAAGTAACATTGAGTTAAAATTGACTCCTTAGAAACTCCTAGTGATACATCACTAAGGGTCAAACTTGAAATCTCCTACACCATCCCCATCAAGCAGAACAGTGAATCTAGATGATATAATTTACCTAGCCCCTGCAAGTAATTAAGTCATGCACTATGTAGAATTTATCTGCCCAAGAAACTGAAGAAACAATAGCAAACGGCAGCACTTTTAACTTGAGACATCTTTCTCATTCACATCAAACACTCAGTAAGATCACATCACAGCATACCATATGGTGCACAAAAGACATTATGACAAATCTCACGACTTTCAGTGTATTTATTCACCTGATTGCCGACCAGGTATTAAACAAGAACAACACTGACTGAAGCAATGGTAAGCAATGATGTAAGTGCCAAGGATAAGGCACCTTAGCAATGGGGAGAGTTAGGAAAACATAGGATTGTTCTCCTTGGAAAGTTGGAAGGTAGCTTCATAGCAGTTTGAGATGATGAGTGGTTTTGTAAAAAGGGAGAGCTGTTGGGATCTGGAGCAGTCTACCTGAAAACTCCACTGGAACATGGTACCATAAGACTACAATTGAGTTGTTCAGGTGCTTGGGGCTATGAAACAAGTCAGTCACAATACTTAAATCACAGAAGAAAACAAGGTTATTGGAAATAAAGCTGACTTGAATGAAGATGCAAAGATTGCTAACAAAAAGTTTAAACTTGCAATTATATAAATAACACATGCTCTCTCTCACACACACACACACACACACACACACAATCCCTCCAAATGTGAAGAAGATATAAAACTTGGTGGAGTTTAACTAACAAGAAAATGCAAAAAAACAGTTATTCACAGATTATCGCAAGCACTGGTTTGCAACTGAAGGCACTTTCCATAGTAGCAGTTAACAGTGGGGTTGAGTTGTTCTGGCACAATTGTAGTGTTCCTACCTCTGAGCCAAGAGGCCCAGTTCAAGTGCTACCTGCTCCTGAGTCGTGTAATAACATCTCCAACAAGCTGAATAGAAAATAGTCGTGTTTCACGGAAAGGGAAATAGGGCAAAGATGTTGCTCCTGAGACAAGTTATCCCAGATTGTGTATCGAATTCAATAACTTTATTACATTCTCAAACTGGGTCATGTGATCTCTCTCTGAAAGTGCTGTCGTCCCAGTGACTTCAGTTGTGCAGTTTCTATGTGTTGTAAACGCAGCCAGTCTCTTTTGTTTTGCAAAATATTCATTCCACAAAGTCGAAGATGTAGATAAATGTTCAGTCATTGACATTCTAAATTATTATTTCCAATAAGGCAACTTAATAACAATTGGCATTTTCAAACAAAGTCATGTTCAATATTATTTGTTTCCACTTCATTATGTAGATAACACTATCCTGTAATAGTTTTGGAAAAATTAATAAAAAGACTGACGAGAAAGAAAATAAAGTGACTATTTAATACCTGTATAAGTAAACATTTTGATTCACTGTACAGAATTATGCCCTATTTCAATACAATAGATATGCAGCATATTTTGTTATTGTTGTAAATTATAGATATTTTTAATCAACTTGTTCATATTTGCAATGACACACCTCTAAACCTGGGCCTTCTGGCTCAGGTATAAGCTAAATACTGCAGATGTTGGAACTCTGAAACAAACATGGTGAAAACTGATGAAGAGTCATATTGGACTTGAAACCTTATCTCTGTTTTTCTCTCTCCACAGATGCTGAGTTTTCCAGCAATATCTGTGTTTCTTTTGGACTCAGACAGGTACACTAGCACTGTGACACAAACAGTCCAAGTGGTAAATTATAAACTTCACCTCTTTGCGTAAAGAAGCCTTATGCATTGACCACAGAAACCATGTTTTCAAAACCTAATGGAAAAGTCCATTGAGAAGCCAAGCTGCAATGCCATTTTAACGCCTTGATGGCAAGATGAAAATGCACCCAAGTAAGAAAGCTTACCTTATGTTACAGTTATTATAATTTTGTAGTGCTTATAATGTTAAAAAATTGCAAGACGCATCACAAAGAGAAAAAGTTTGGGATATAGCAGGCTGTTTGGCCTTTCCAGCTCCTCTATTCAGAAACAGCCTGCAGATCCTCATCAAACTACTGAAATAATTGGAGGTCTTGTTTATTTCTATGACTGTAAGAGTTACACTGATTCAACCCAAACAGATTAAAAGGCAGGTCTTAACTCCCAAGAAGGACTGGGAGTTCGAAGTATTAAACAACAGGAGCTTTACTGTGGGAGGTGTTCGCTCTGCAAGCAGCAAGATTAAGAAGAACCAGTTTCCCACCCAAAATGGCTGATGATGTCATCATTACATTGCGTGATCGTACTCTAAAAGTGACAGTCCACCATATTTACACAGACACAACATCCCTTCCCCTTTACAGAGGTTCCTGCAATGAAAACATTCACAATGATGTATAAAGCCGTCAGTAGGTAAGACATTCTGGACGGTTATTGATTCCTGCATGGCTGTCAATGCACCTCATGCACCTGTTTACTTTTTTCATTGGCTTTAATCTTGGGTGTTTGAGATGCACAAGGATCACCATCTGTTGTTGTCTTTTCCTGAAATGACTGAGGTTTGCACAACATCATGATATTCTTCAGTAAGGTACTGTCTCCTTTAGATGTCCAGTTACTGTTCTCTTCTCAGGTGTAACAGGTCTCTAATGACAGTTATTTGAGGATCTTAACTAATGTTGCCCCTGACATATTCATTCTGGTTAACAAGAGTTGATCTATATGTCTTTTCCATACAACATTGTCTCTCATCTGTGGGGTATAAGAAACCAGTTAAGTCTATGGTACAATGATGATTGGTACAGTAGCATATTTCCCCACTAACACTTGATGTTTTTGTAGAACCCAGCATTTGGCCTTGTTCCCCTGTGGAAACCTGATTCTGTTGTTTCCTGCCAACAATGCATTTTGTCATGGATGATTTCAGCAAATCAAATTGCTACGCACACCTGACACTTTACCATGAATGACAGAAAAGTTTGATTTATCAAGTGGGTTGTGCAACGGCATATTAACAAACGTTGGCTCAGTGATAGTGATCGTTGTTCTCAAGTTATAGCAGGTCAGTCATTTCATTTGCAGGACATCTCTACAGCAGTTCCTCAGGGTAGTGTCCAGGGCACAACCATCTTCAACTGTTTCATCACTAACCTTCCCTCCATCATATGGTCAGAAGTAGGGATGTTCGTTGATGATTCAAAAATGTTCAGCATCATTCGCAATGCCTCAGATGCTAAAGCAGTCCATGTTCAAACGCAACATGAGCTGGACAATATTGAGGTTTGGGCTCACATGTGGCAAGTAACATTTGCCTCACACAAATGCCAGACAATGACCATCACCAATGAGAGACATTCAATAGTGTTACTGTCACTGAATGCCCCACTACCAACATCCTTGACTTACCATTGACCAGAAACTCAACCAAACTCGCCACGTAAGCACAGTGGCTACATGAGCAGGTCAGAGGCTAGGAATACTGCGGTGAGTAACTCCTGATTCCCCAAAGCCTGTCCATCCTCTACAAGGCACAAGAATATTCCCCACTAGCTTGGGTGGGTGCAGCTCTAACAACACGCAAGAAGCTTGACGCCATCCAGGTCAAAGTAGCCCACTTGATTGGCACCACATCCACAAGCATCCACTGACATTCAGTAGCAGATAGGTGTACTACTATCTACAAGATGCATTGCAGAAATTCATCAAAACATCTTTAGACAGCACATTCCAAACACATGACAACTTCCATCCAGAAGGACATGGGCAAGGAACTGTTATTAAACACACTGGCCATTGCTGGAGATGCCAACCAATACTGGATCACTTCCTTACTGAATGGAAAACCAATAAGAATACAGGTGAACACCAGACTGGTGGTTTCATTGATACCTGAAAGTGTGTATCAGAGCATCTGAGTCACATTGTACTGCAGCCCTCAAATATTGTACTAAGAATATATGCAGATGAAATGGTACGTTTAAGAGACTGTATCAATGTGAATGTTTAGTTATATGGTCAATCTGAAGATCTATCCTTACAAGTTGTCAAGGGAAATTTTCTAGCTTTATTGGGAAGAACATGTTTGGAGAAAATGAAACTCAACTTGGTTGAAGCAAATTGCTTGTTAGATTCTGAGACTGATCTATCACAAATGCTACATAATTTGTTTTCAATAGGAATCTGGGAAGCATAGAAAAGATCTCTGTCAAATTGAAAATCAGGGATGAGAATCGAGCAAAATGTTGCAAGGCTAGATCAGTGCCTTATGCAATCAGACCACAAGTCAGGCCGAATTAGAGAGGTTGGTCAAGACGAGAGTCTTTGAACATGTAAATATGAGTGATTGGGACACACCTGTTGTACCAGCAATGAAGAAAGATGGATTGGTACATGTCTGCAGTGATATTAATATCACTATTAATCCAGTACTTTGTGCTGCGCAGTGTCCTTTGCCTTTAATCGACGGCCTATTTGCTGGGCTAGCTGGAGGTCAGCTTTTCAGTAAAACTGACCTCAGTCAAGTCTATCTCCAGATGAATGCAGATTCTGAGTCACAGAAATACTTGACAATTATAACACATAAAGGACTATTCAAATACAAGAAAAACTACCATGTGAAATCACATGTGCACCTGTGTTATTCCAACATGGCATGGATCAGATGTGAAGTCAATTGAAAATGGTCTAACGTAACATACATAACATTATAGTCACAAGGAGAAATGTAAAAGAGCATCTCCACAATTTAGATGCTATTTTGCAGACACTTGAAGATTATGGCTTAAGAGTGAGGGAAGACAAATGTGACTCTTGTTTATAAAAATGCTCATGGAATATTTAGGTCATGTCATTAATGGTAAGGGACTACACAAGTCACCTTCAAAAGTAAACGCCAGAACTGAGGCACCAGCACAAAAAATGTAGACCAACTACCATTATTTTGGGGCTTACTAAATTACAATGGCAGGTTTGCCCCAAATCTTGCAACCATTCTCAAGCCATCGTGCAATGTTTGAAACCAAAACAAGAATTGGAAATGGACACATCAATGTGAAGAAGCCTGTACACAGGCCAAACAGGCTTCAGCGAAGTCCAAGTCCTGACCCATCTTGACCTAAATTTATGACTGCGACTGCATGCAATGCCTCACTGTATTGAGGGAGAGCAGTTGTTTCTCACATATTACCTAATGGTGAAGAGAAGCAATAGCTTTTGTATCAAGATCATTCAACAAAGCAGAAATAAACTTTGCACAGGAAGAGAAAGAAGCTCAAGAAATCATTTTTAACATTTCAGAATTCCAGCAATACCTGTATGGCTGGGAATTAACCTACTAACAAACCAGAGATCATTGACCAGATATTTGGGCTTCACACAAGGATACCTTCTCTAGCAGTGAGCCATATGCAAAGATGGGCATTCTTGCTATCAGCTGACACTTACACAGTTAAGTACCAGCTATCTGACTTACATGGGAACACTGACAGACGCTCTGGATTAGCTTTGCCAAATGAGTTGACTATAAATAGTCCTTATGCAGATATTTCCTACTTCAAACAAGTAGAGAACACTCTGGTAATGCTCGGACAAGTTAAGTTACATACTGGATATAATCCACTACTATTAAAAGTGATGGACATACTACTTTATGGCAAGTTCACAGGAACTACCTAGAACTGACTTGGAGGTGATGGCCTATGAGTATTATCGCTGGACACTTAATCCAGAGACCCAGGTAACGTTCTGGGGACCCAGGTTTGAGTCCTGCTACAGCAGATGGTGGAAATTGAATTCGATAAAAGTGAGGAATTAACAGCCAAATGATGGCCATGAATCCAATGCCAGTTATTGGAAAACCACTCTGGCTCACTAATGTCCTTTAGGGAAGTACATACTCACATGGACTGGCCTACAAGTGACTCCAGATCTTCAGTAATGTGGTTGACGCTTCACTGCCCTTTGGACAGTTAGGGATGGGCAATAAATGCTGGCCTAGCATCTCACAAATGAATTTTAAAAAGATGCCTTTATTGAAGGCTAGCAGCAATCACATTTGTACAGACAAATGCATCTTTGGAACATTCTTCTAATTTCCGTCTGTTAGCTAAATAGGGAGGCGGGGACAAGCAACATCGCCAAGGCCAGGTGCCAGCTCTCTGGCACCTCCTCTTACCGCCCCCTTGATCATGATCCCACCCCTGACCACCAAACCATCATCTCCCAAACCATCCACAACCTCATCACCTCAGGTGACCGCCCACCCACTGCCTCCAACCTCTTCGTTCCCCAACCCCACACTGCCCGCTTCTGTCTCCTTCCCAAAATCTACAAACCTGACTGCCCTGGTCGACCCATTGTCTCCGCCTGCTCCTGCCCCACCGAACTTATCTCCACTTATCTCAACTCCATCTTCTCCCCCTTGGTCCAGGAACTCCCCACCTACGTCCGTGACACCACCCACACCCTCCACCTCCTCCAAACCTTCCAATTCCCTGGTCCCCAACACCTTATCTTTACCATGGATGTCCAGTCCCTATACACTTGCATTCCCCATGCAGGTGGCCTAAAGGCCCTCTGCTTCTTCCTGTCCCGCAGGCCCAACCAGTCCTCCTCCACTGACACCATTATCCGCTTAGCCAAACTCGTCCTCACCCTCAACAACTTCTCTTTCAATTCCTCCCACTTCCTACAGACAAAGGGGGTGGCCATGGGTATCCGCATGGGCCCAAGCTATGCCTGCCTCTTTGTAGGTTACGTGGAACAATCCCTCTTCCGTACCTACACTGGCCCTAAACCCCACCTCTTCCTCCTTTACATTGATGACTGTATTGGTTGTGCCTCGTGCTCCCACGAGGAGCTCAAACAGTTCATCCACTCCACCAACACCTTCCACCCCAACATTAAGTTCACCTGGACCATCTCTGATACCTCTCCCTCCTTCCTGGACCTCTCTGTCTCCATCTCTGGCAACCACCTGGAAACGGATATCCATTTCAAGCCCTAGAATACATGTCCTCCCATCCACCTTCCTGCAAAAATGCCACCTCCTTTTCCCAATTCCTTCGCCTCCGCCGCATCTGCTCCCAGGATGAGGCATTCTACCCCCTAACATCTCAGATGTCCTCGTTTTTCAAGGACCGCAACTTCCCCCCCTCAGTGGTCAAGAACGCCCTCGACCGTGTCTCCCGCATTTCCCACAACTCATCCCTCACACGCCCTCCCACAATAACAACCAAAACAAAATCCCTCTCGTCCTCACGTACCACCTCACCAACCTCCGGATCCAACGCGTCGTCCTCCAACACTTCCGCCATCTGCAATCTGACCCCACCACCAAAGACATTTTTCCCTCCCCACCCTTATCTGCTTTCCAGGGGGACCACTCTCTCCGGGACTCCCTTGTCCGCTCCACACTCCCCCCTCACCCCCATCCCAGGCCCTAAGAAGACCTTCTACATCAAACAGATGTTCACCTGCACATCTGCCAATGTGGTATACTGCATCCGCTGTTCCCATTGTGGCCTCCTCTACATCGGGGAAACCAAGCGGAGGCTTGGGGACCGTTTTGCGGAAAACCTACACTCGGTTCGCA
>JAHRHZ010000073.1:4223359-4311853 GCA_024137785.1 Ginglymostoma cirratum | reverse complement strand
CTCCTCCCCACCCCCCTACCTACACTCACCTTTACTGGCTCCATCCCCACCTCTTCGACTTGTCTGCCTCCTCTCCACCTATCCTGTCCTCTATCCATCCTCTATCCGCCTCCCCCTCTCTCCCTATTTATTTCAGAACCCTCTTCCCCTCCCCCATTTCTGAAGAAGGGTCTAGGCCCGAAACGTCAGCTTTCCTGCTCCTCTGATGCTGCTTAGCCTGCTGTGTTCATCCAGCTCTACACACCTATGTATCAAAAGTGTTTTCATTTCATCAAATGTTCAACTTGTGTGTAACTATATGAACTATAGTTGTGCAGGTCAATGAGCTTACAAAGTAAATAAAGACCTAATTGTCAGCAGTCTAAGCATTCATGAACGATTGCCTGGCATTGCTTATGAATTAATCACTTTGGTGACATTCCATCATGTAAGTCAAGGCTGGTCACAGGGAGCCCAAGAATACTTAAGGCTGCCTTAGCTTATTGAGCATCCTGCAGCAATAGTTTCCATACCTTGATAGGTGTGGAGATATTCAATGGTATGGGCAGGCCTGAGTGTCCCACAAGATGACAGGACCAACATTTCTATACTGCTGCTCTATTAAACCAAAATGCCAAGAGAAATTGACGTGAAGCTGCTGAAGCAAAAGCCCCCTTTAGAACACCTTTATTGAGTTGGAATCAACATAATCATCTACCAAGCACCCTGACCATTTTTCTGGCCTGTGTCTTCTGAACCAGACTTTTGGGGCTTTGTGGGAAAATAATCATTTAGCTTAGGATTGATTGTTTTATCTGTATATTTTGTAAGCACAAAATCAAGTGTCTGCTATCTTCCCTGAAGTTACGCAGTTGAACAACTGGATTCCAAAGGAATTTCAATTCCAATGTGAGTGATTGACTTGTAGGCTATCTTAAACATCGAAAATTGTGTAGTGCAAGGCCTTAATCTCTTTAATGTCCGAACAACCATCCTATATCTCTTTAGAAATTGGCATGATTTTCCTGCACAAGGAAAGCACGACGGTAAACCTAAAAACTGCTCATTCATTAAGAACAAAATCTATTGGAATTTTCATGATCACACTAGGAGGGCAGCAAGAGAGAAAATAAAACATAATTTCAGGTGAACACAGATACTATGAGAACGGCAGAACCAGTAAACAGAGGTTGCTATATCATATTAAACGTCGGGCTGTGGTTGCAGTATCTCATTTCATTCTGATATGTCAGAAAGAAACAAAGGGTAACTTGATCAAATAGTCAAATCTGAAAGCAGATATTGTGAAAGTGCTTACTATGATATAATTGACAGTTCAGCAAAGATGAATATCAGCTGACAAAAGGATATGAGAACACACAGATATGCTGCCACTGGAAGGGGCAGCTTTCCACTCTAACCAGGAGGGGAAATAGGATAATAAAGTTATTTTTCTCTGTAAATCATTAAACATTGGTTAATGTAAATCCTCTATTGGACTTGGAATAAATGATTGCTGTACGTAATTTGGTGACATCCTGGAATTCATTCCACTGGGTACTTTTATTTTCATATAAAGTGTCATTAGCACTGTAAGCAGCAGAGATCTCACGCCAAAAGTGACGGTATCTAAGGGGTGCATTCTGCATTTCAGCATATGCTCTCCTAAGAAACGCCTGCTTCCTGCCTTGACGGACAGCTGCTCCCAATCTCTGGATGCTTGCACTTCCCACTCATCATCCAACCCTAAGATAGACTTATCAGATCATCCATCACTGCCGTCAAACATCACTGCCAAAAAATGCAACATTTTGTTCACTTCAGACAAACAGAACTTTCTGGACTGATGAAACACTAAATGAAAGCAAAAAACTTAATCGGCAGCCTAAAATAATAAAGCAACTTACTTGTAGCTTCTGTGTGATCATCCTAAATATCATTAGTGATGCTTTCATACCAGTTAGCATCACTCACAAACTGTGAGTTTAACTGATGCACTAGGTATTCAAAAATTGTTCATTTGAGTCCTGTGCTGTTAACAGAAACTTCAGTCAAATTTTCAACATTTTAAACAGCTGCAAAGAACATTCATGATCTTGGTGCAAAGATCTTGATTAATATGGCAGGCAATTTTTACCGTTACATTGACTTTTAATGCTTCAGTTAATAGGCAAAAAAAGGGATTTGTAGCCAATTTGAGACTACTTCCTGACAGTTTAATTGATTAGGTTATAATCTGACCACTAAATCGAGAGATTCACTCCAGAGTTTCTGACAGATTTTCCATCTCCTAAAGTCACAACAAAAGAATAATTAATACGCCTCTTGACTGATTGAAAAGGTAATGCAATAGAGTATATAATTAGAAGATGGATAGGAAACAAGGTGAGTAGCAAATTAATATCAGGGCAGCAGATAACATGTTAGCAATTTTCACTTCATCTCATACCCAAGTTTGAATGATGAAAGTTTAATCTCTGCTGGATTGAAATGTTCAGTATGTTATTAAGTTACCATCGACCCAGATTACAAACTGCCAGAATTCAACATGAATTGGTATTACTTGGTGATCACATACAAAACATGAGAACGTTGGCTTTATAAATATTTTTGTGGAAAATGAACAACTTCATATATTTGCAACAGTTGTGCCTATTTGTAACTGGGTAAAAAGTTACATAATCGGGGCACGATTTAAGGGGCACTTTTCCAGAGTTAGCTGTGCAGTGAGGGAAATAGAGTAGGACAAATAATACCAGCGTTATCTGGATTAAAAAAAAGTGGCCATGTTCCATATGTCAGGTTGATTGTTCAGGCTGAAAAGATAAATTTCAGAAAGAAAGTGGATAAAAAGTGAGAAGAAACTTCTAATGAAGACAATTTTTTAAAGTGGCATCTATGGACATTCAAGTATTTTAAGAATGGTTTTAAGAAAGCAATGACACTAACTGGGCACTAAGACAATACATGCAGGCAGAGGGTATAGCTTGTTTAGCATCTTAGCATTTTGAATCCATCTTGACTAATGAAGATGATATTGCCAAAAACTTTATGAAAGGGGAATTAGCTGAAGCACTAGATGGCAGAAGTAAAGATGGAAACTGAGGAGGCATTGCCTTTACTCTTCCGAATCCTCCAAAACTGAAAGTAAAAGTAAAAGGTCCTCTTAAGATATAGGGGTGGTGTCAGAGGAATGGAGAATTGCAATGTTACACTCTTGATCTTCACTGTTGTTAAAGTCAGAGGTGAATATATTCACTGATCACAATAAACAACCCAAGTTGTGACACCTCACATACTAAGGCATTCCATACCCAACTGCAGCAGGACGCTGGACAACATTCAGGCTTTGAATGATAAGCAGCAAGTAACATTCACTCTACGGAAGTGCCAGGCAATAACCATTTCCAATAACAGAGAATCCACACATTGCTTCTTGGCATTCAATGGCATTACCATCATTGAATTCCCCAATATCCACACACTGCGGATTACAATCAATGAGTAACTCAACTGGATCAGCCATATGCATATTCTGGCTACAAGAGCACATTACTACCAGGGTATTTAGCGACACATAGATCATTGCGTGACTCCTCAAATGCTTTCCACTCTCTACAAGGCACAAGTCAGGAATGGGATGTGATCCTCTAAGTGTTGCTGGAGTGTTAGTAACACAAGAAGCTTGACACCATCCAGGACAAAGCAGCCCACTTCACTGGCACCAAATCTACCACTTTCAACATTCCTTCCTTCAAACAATGACATAAAGTGGAAGTAGTGTGTACTGTAACAACTTCCCAAAGTATCTCAGACAGTACCTTCTAAACCAATGACCTCTACCATCTAGAAGAACAAGGGCAGCTGATACATAGGAGCACCACTATCTGCAAGTTCTATATCAAGCTATTTACTTTCCTGACTTGTTACTATATCACAGATTCTCTGTCACTGGGTCAAAACCTTGAAACTCCCTCCCAAACGGCATATTGCGTGTACCCACCTATACCCTGCAGTGGTACAAGAAAGCAGCTCCATGTCACTTTTACAAGGGTAATTAGGGATGGACAATAAATGCTGCCCTAGCCTGTGACATTAACATGCTGTGAAAGAATTAAACAAAAAATGAACAAGTAAAATAGGACAAAATGAAAAAAAAACTTCAACAAAACAAGAACAAAATTAGGAAAAGTCAAGAAATCTTGGAATAGTTGCCTGAATTGTTGATAGCTGTAATTTCAATATTAAAGGACCTCAACAGAAAACGTTCAGCAATAGAACAGATACTGGTGAGATCTGGGTTACAAAGCATGTTGTAGTTTGCTGGACTGGACCGAGCTTATGGTTGGGGAAAGCAGTCAAGTCTGCCACCAAGGTGGTAACTCAGAGGCCAAAGTTGACGCATTATTTATATGTTCTTTAGGATGTTGTCTAGTTGTTTAGTTACATTTTACACCCCCAGCCCATTCAGTATTTACCATCTTCATACCTCAGCATGCATGTTCAGGTGAAATAAAATAAAAATGTACAGAGCTTTGCTAGATTAAATAAAAATTATATTCATGAAAGCTTTTTCAAACCTCTCAAATCTCATTACATTAAACTTCTTATAAAAACAAACACATTTCTATTCATCAGCCACAAGATAGTGGATCCTTTAATACCCTCTTTGAGCTGTCAATTAAACTGTTAACTCAACCTCCTGTTGTGATAATTAATTACTAAAAGGTATGATTAAGTATTCATAAAGAGCCCTTAGAGAAATATAATACACAGCTATTGACAACAATTGGAAGTGTTTTTTTTTAAACTCTCACCAGCTTACCATTTTATTGCCCACTTTCTCAAGGGCTGTGGATTTAAATTGCATCACGCCATGTTGCCCACTCCACAAGTTCATGACTTCCACACTGCCAATTAAAGGCCTGGCAACAACCAAAATGTGATCTGTTTGAACTGAGCACTAAGTTCAAATCTCCCTCATGTGTGAATCATAACCTAACAGGATTTCAAAATCCAGGCTTCAACTGCCACTTGGAAGAAATCTGAATGTGTGTGTCTACATTAGGAAGTCAGGACTTTAAATTGTATGGTCATTGTATAGTAAAGACCAATAATAAATCCAAACACAAAATTGTAAATCAGGCAAATTTTATTTTTGTTATACAGGTAAAATGAAAACCTAAAATATTAAATAACTTTCTGGCTTTTGGAACATATTTTCAACTTTACCTCTTTGTAATAATGTGCAATGTGTATAGAAAAGGTATAAAACATATACACAAGCAAACCTGAAGTGTCATTAGTGGTTAATGTTGACCATAATTATTGTAGGCTCCAATTTTCCGCAATTTAACATGTTGCTTATATAGGCACAAAAGGAGCACCAGTCTTGCCACCGCGTCAAGCAGAGAATGATGCAGGGAGAACATTAGGTCAGTGACAAAACGAATATCTGACCTGCACTCAAACTCTCAAAAATTCTTACAGTGTGCTCTTTAATTAAGAGAGGTAACTTGTTACAGACATTTGCAATGCACTGTACCAAACATGACTAGACCTGTCACTGTTAAGAACTAGCACAGGGAGGTATTAATACCAAGTTAGAAAATCTAAGGTTTCACATTCAATATCATTTATGTAATTCCAAGATCAAATAATGAATGTACAATCTAAAATTTACACATGGCCCACAAAGAAAATTTCCTCATCTTGCCTGGTGAATCCAAATATGAGTTACCATTATGGCACCTTTTCTGCTGTCAACACTGCAGATGCATGCTTACGAGCCTGAAAGGAAACAGTTACAGAAAACAGTATTACTAATCAGTGATGTATAGTTCAGACTGATGTTTCTTAAACAGGTCTCCAGTTATTACAATCTGAAAGCAAAGTCATATTTTTCAGCCATCTCAGATTATAACTTTCTTCTTTAAAATCATTGAATGCATGACTACAAAACTAAAAGGTCCCCAGATTTTTCTTTTCAAGCCTATACTTAAAATTAAATAAGTTAAAATCCAAACAGGCCAGTTGTTGAACTAGTTTATAAGGAACAAAATCAAAGCACAGAAGGGATCAGCAAATCAGAAAAACTAGTTTAGTTCAAGCAAGTGGAGGTATAGTGGCTTCAAGAAGACAACTGAAAGGAGGGTGCAAAGAACAAAAATAATTGCAGAATCTGCTGGTATACTTTGCCACTTATTTCAGTAGCCCCCTTTTTCAGATCTAAGCAGATCATCCATTATTTTAACTTCTTTCTCACATCCAAGGTGAATGAAAATTTTGAAATCCACAAACAGGACTTGGATTTATACAGCATTTTCATGACAACTTAACATGCTTTGCGGTCAGTGAATTATATTTTGAAGTGTGGCCCCTGTATGAAATATGGCAGCTAATTTCCATCTCAGTAAACTCAACATTGGATCTTTGACACCCACCCGGAGACAGATGGGACCTTGGTGCAATATTTCATTGGATGACGCCACCTCCAAGAGCAGTACCTGTATCCTCATGCGCACAAATGAAACTATGATGTGCCGTTTCTTGTGCGCACGTCGGGCCCCATGCGGTCTGAAAGGGTTACAGGGTCGGGTGGTGTGTGTGTGTGTGTGTGTGTGTGTGTGCGCGCGCGCGAGAAAGGCACAGAATTAAAAGCTGTGCATTAATTGGAAGCTCAGGGACATAGTTGGAGACTGAATGTAGTATACATTAAAGACAAGGATGGGCTTGCTCAAAAGAACATGCACGTTTTTAACAAGTCACTTACATTTTTCTCTTCCACTGTCAGAAGGCCATTCACTGCCACTATCTGATATTGTTTATGTTTCATACTTCCAAGAAACCTACGAATCATTTTCAGATTGACTGCAGTAAAATCATGATGCAAAAGTTTCTGCATTTCTTGGTTACCAGGATCAAAAATCAAAAGACAAAGTGTCCCATTCTTCCTTTCTTCAATGCCTATAATGGTTCGACTGTGACCTGAAGTTTCAAACAATTATAAATTATGTTATCTCAAAGCAATAAAGCTAATTCAATTCAATTCAATTCAGATTAATGACAAAATAAAAACAAAATCTTTTAGCAACAGGTTTAAACAAACTCAAAATTCAAATTAATATTTTACTTTGTTAAAATTATTTAAACTTCTGTTCACTTGGCTATTAAATTCACCATTCTTTATAAAAATCAGCTTCATTACATTTTGCCATATTAGTTCTCAACATTTCTTTATATTTGCTATGTAAGTGCTTCAAATTATCCATAATTTATTACTTGATGTTGTATTATCACGTACAAATCTTGCCAAATGAATAGCTGCTAGGATCTGAACTTTTAAAATATTTCCTTATGATGGCAGAGGAAGGGTTGGTTGTTACTGAAGAGAAATAAATCAATCAAAATTGAACGATCCCACACAGTACTGCACTGTAAATGTTTGTGAAAGTCCACTTATCTGACTATTTTGCTTGCAAAAACATCTATTCTAAAAACAAACTACAGCTGCAAAGATTTGCAGTTATCTATTGCTTTTAAGTACTGTACTATTTTCTTTATTGTGTTATCTCATTATTTTGGTTTATCATTCTCTTTATAGATAAGTCTATTTGTTCAAACCTTACATGTTAGTAATGACAGCATAGTACTTTTTGCCTTTTACAGAAGGCAGGGAATTTCCAAATGATTTTGCATCAATTATACAACAAACCTTTTATTAACCAGTACTTTTGGGACCAGGAGTGTGCCAGTTCATCAAATATTCTGAGCAAACAAGAGGTCTACATAAATCACTGTAAAAACACACACTAAGTCATAGGAATGTAATGCAGGGAGTATACACATCAATATTACACTTAAAAAAATGCAACTTAGCCTTAAAGAAAATATATCAGCAGACAGCCATCTCACTTGCACCCTCAACTGACTGCTCGGACATCACGGTATTTGAAGAGAAACTGACTCAAAATTGAATCATCTGTTATTATTTTGCATGGCCATTTGATTGAACAATTATACATATATTGAGGTAAATCAATTAAAAAACTATAATAATTCAGCAGAATAATACAGTAAATGTCCCAGTATTTGAGGTACATATATTTCGCCATTTTATTGAGAGCGCCGGTTCATAAGGTGCAGGTTAAAACTGAGTTTGCTGTGTGTCGTTGTTATGGATTTACTGTTAATGCTGGCCAATGCGTAGCACGTATGAATTTACAGATTTCCGTTACTGTATCGTTGACTTGGTAATGGAAACTGCCTATTTACCATAACCATAACTTAGAAATGGTAAGAGGAAGCCTGAACTACAACAAGTACTTAACAATCAATGTTGGATAAAAGTCAGATTACGAATAACCCAGTTAATCTATCAGAAACTGAATGGCAAACAAGTCAAGTGCATGCAAAGATGGTAAATGTTACATTCAGATATCATAGTCAACATTTATGCATGATGTGGAGGTGCCGGTGTTGGACTGGGGTGGACAAAATCAGAAGTCACATGACACCAGGTTATAGTCCAACAGGGTTTATTTGAAATTACAAGCTTTTAGAGTGCTGCTCCTTTGTCAAGTGAAGTCACCAAAATGCTGTTAGGTTGGGAATTCCAAGACTTTGACCCAGCAATACTGAAAGAACAGTGATATACTTCCAAGTTAGGATGGTGAGTGGCTTGGGGGTCATGGTGTTCCCATTTATCTGCTGTTCATTTTTCTAGATGGAAGTGGTCGTGGGTTTGGAAGGTGCTCTCTAAGGATCTTTGGTGAAGTTCTGCAGTGCGTCAGTTGATAGTACACACTGCTGACGCTGTGCATCAGTGGTGGAGGAAGTGGATGTTTGAAGATGTGGTTTTAATCAAGACGGCCGCTTTCGATCTGGATGGCGTCAAGCTTCTTGTATGTTGTTGGAGCTGCACCCATCCAGGCAAGCAGAGAGTTGTCCAAAATACTCCTGATTTATGCCTTGTAGATGGTGATAGACTTTGGGGAATCAGGAGGTGAGTTACTCGCTGCAGTATTCCTAACCTCTGACCTGCTCTTGCAGCTATTGTATTTTCACCTGATGAAAGAGCAGCGCTCTGAAAGTTTGTAATTTCAAATACACCTGTTGAACCTGGTGTCATGTAACTTCTAACAGTTATGCAGCAAGCCAGTGGAAACACAAGATAAAATTATGTCTCTTATTATTATCTATTTGTTCACAAACCTTACTCATATTTTAAGTTAACTAGGTGTAGAGCTGGATGAACACAGCAGGCCAAGCAGCATCAGAGGAGCAGGAAAGCTGATGTTTCAGAAAAATTTTTCTGAAGAAGGATCTAGGCCCGAAATGTCAGCTTTCCTGCTCCTCTGATGCTGCTTGGCCTGCTGTGTTCATCCAGCTCTACACCCTGTTATCTCAGATTCTCCAGCATCTGCAGTTCCTACTATCTCATATTTTAAGTACTTGTATAAATACAGGAAAATGTAAAGGCAGTGATTTTGATGCATAAATCACAATTTTGCATATAATAATTAAAACTGAACAAGCTGTCCAGTTCATGCCACTGCAAAGTGCTTTATAGATTAAAATCCATATAAGCAATAGATACAATTTTGCTCCATCGCTTCAAACTTAGTTAGCTACATTGATCATACACCTACTAATAGCTCCTCAGATACAGAAGCAGTCCACATCCAAATGCAACAAGACCTGAGCAATATCTGGGTTTGGACTGAAAAATGGCAAGTAACAAATGCTAGGCAATGACCAACTCCAATGAGAGACAATCGAACATCCAGCCCTTGACATTCAATTATGCTACCATCACTAAATCTCCCACTATCAACATTGACAACTTAAATGGACTAGCCATATAAATACAGTGGTTACAACAGCAAGTCAGAGATTAAGAATACTGCGGTGAGTAACTCAGCTATGACTCCCCAAAGCCTGTCACCGTCTATAAGGCACAAGTTAGGAGTGAGACGGACAACTGTCCGCTAGCCTGGATGGGTGCAGCTCCAACAACACTCAATAAGCTTGACACCATCCAGACTGAAAGCAGCTCTCTTGATTAACACTACATCCACAAACATCCACTCCCTCCACCACTGACGCACAGTAGCAGCAGTGTGTACTATCAACTGATGCACTGCAGAACTTCACCAAGATCCTTAGAGAGCACCTTCCAAACCCATGACCACTTCCATCTAGAAAGACAAGGGCAGCAGATAAATGGGAACACCACTACCCCAAGCCACTCACCGTCCTTACTTGGAACTATATCACTGTTCCTTCAGTATTGCTAGGTCAAAGCCCTGGAATTTCCTCCCTAACAGCATTTTGGATCTACCTAAAGCAAAGGGACGGCAGCAGTTCAAGAAAGTGGCTCATCGCCACCTTCTGAAGAGCAACGATGGATGATCAATAAATGCAGGCCAACAGGGTGACACCCACATCCCATGAGTGAAAAAGAAATACAAATTTTTCCAGTGTAAAGGAGTAACAATTTGTCTCCTCAGGACGTGGGTTTCTGTCACGCGTGTTTATTTGTCTGAACAGGTAGATTGTTGGCCTCCGGATCTTTGACCTGATAATGTCGAAGCTGACATATTTCAAGAAAAGCTTCAGCATGGTTTTCATGTGTATTCTTTGTCCTCCCCTGGAATGCTGTCCACCCGAGAGTTGAGAAAACAGGAACTGCTGGAAAAGATGCTTTTCAGCTATCCTGGTACAGTCAGCAATTCCTTGTAATTGGTTTTGCAGGAGTTTTACTTCAATGCCAGTGCATCTGGCATCAAGAAGGAATTTAACTTTCAGTCTAACAACATACTATTGAATCTGAAGGATGCAGTAGAGAAATTATTGGTGGAATTTCTCTAACATGTTTATGTGTCACCTTAAAGCTTAATTGCCCTCTGGTATGTTAAATACTGCCTAGATGAAAAACTCTAAGTTCAGTCACCTAAGCTCAAGTACCAAAATTAAGCTGGCTCACAGAACTATATGATTTATGGTTTGCAGATGACTGCAGTGTTGTTGTTCAATCTGCACCAGCTTTGCAAGCCACTTGCTGTCTCAATTCTGCAAACAAAAACAAACTTAGATTGTCCTCAAATGTTGCCAAAACTAAAAGTGTATCAAGGTCGTACCTGGTCAGTAAAAGATTCCATATCCCCATAGATGCTGAGGGAGGGATTCTGGAACAGAATGAACACTTCCTATGCCTTGGGAGCCACCTCTTTCAAAAAGCCATCTTTGATGAAGAGAGCCAACAGTGGGTTCTACTGCATTAGTTTAGCCTTCCAGAAAAGACAGTGAGCAATTGATCTCAAAGACCTAATGTACAGAGCAATTCTTGCATGGCAGTGATGCCTGAACAGTGTCCAATACATATATACGTACAAAATGCTGTGGACATGCCACCTTCTCATTGCTTATATATCATATGGGTGATAATAATATTTGAAAAGATCAGACAATGGCAGCTGAGAATGACTGAAAGTTGAAAAATACTAGAAATGTCTGTTTCTTTTTTACCCTGGTGCTGTAGATAAATTGGTGGCTTGCTTGTCCATATAACCTTGGATTGGAACCACAGTCCTGCATCTCTGCCTGAAGAATAGAATTGCCATATCCACTCAAATAAACGAGGGTGTGTGTCAGACGGTCCAGTTGGACTATGGAAATCAACAATTTGACACCTGAAATACAAACACAATTGTTTCAAATTATTCTACAGATGGAAGTGCATGAATGTGTTAATTTGTATCAGCCAATAGAATTCCTCTCTGTTTTACAACAGTTTGATTATTTTTCTCTTGCAATTCTCCGTTAAATTTCCTTTTACTCTTCCTGCTAGACATAGTAACAGGACATGAGCTATGCTTTCACACGTAGCAGAAACTTTTTAAAAAAGTGGACACCACCAACTCTCAAGATGCTCGACACCATCCAGGACAAAGTAACTTAGTTGACTGGCACCACATCCATAAAAGCCCACTTCCTCCACCAATGAACACAGCAATATATCATCTACAAGATACACTGCAGAAATTAACCAAGATTCCTTAGACAGACCTCCCAAACATACAATCACTACCATCCAGAAGGACAAGGGCAGCAGATGCATGGGAACCCCACCATCTGCATGTTCTCCTCCAACCCACTCACCATCTTGACATAGAAATACATCAAACTAAAGCAAAATACATTGGACGCTGGAAATCTGAAACCATCACAGAAAATGCTGAAGAAATTCAGCAGATCTGACAGCATCTTCTGGAAGAGAGTCATTCCGGACTCAATGTTAACTGCTTTCCTCTCCACAAATGCTGCCAGATCTGCCGAGTTTCTCCAGCATTTTCCATGTTTGCAATGGAAATGTATCACCCTTCCTTAAAGCGTAACTGGGTCAAAATTGTGGAAGTCCCTGCCTAACAGTATTTGGGAGAACTTACACATAATGGACCTTAGAGATTCTACAAAGCAGTTCACCACCATCTTCTCAAGGGCAACTAGAGGTGGGCGATAAATGCTGGCCCATCCAGCAATGTCCACATCTAATGAATTATTTTGAAACAGAATCGATCAATTGAGTTTAGATATTGACTGATAGCAGCCTGAATGGATCTGGGCCGCAATAAGATTGTATTTACCCTCGTCCTCCTTAACAGATGTTATTTTGGCTTGATACTCATCAAAACTTACTATCCCAAGGAACAAGAAGGTCAGTTGTATCACCCAACTGAAAACAACAGATCACAGATTAAACATGGGATATTTATACAGTGGCAAGTGACCAAGGATCTCCATACTCCTGAACACTCTTAAAAATCATTTAGTTTCTAGCAAAGCTAAAGAGAACCATAAGAATCTGTTATTGTTGTAAAAATCAAGTATCAATTTTCAACTTCCAACATCTGGTTTCAATATCTTAGACCCATCATGGATGAAATGCTTTTTAAAAACTACAATTAACTGACTTAAGATAACTGAAGTGGTCACGTAAACAGATTGAGCCAAGCTCTTGAAAACATCAACAAACAAGATTCAGTCAAAGCCAAAATTAACAAATATAAAAAAAGCAGTGAAACTCATATCTCCACCTTCTGTTTCATCCACACCTTTCTTTATTGAGACAAACCTTACCTGCAGATTATCTGGCTTGAAAAACAATGTAACTAGACATGTGAATACACATGTGAACTGTACTCAGGTAACTGCTTTAGACAGCAAAGGAAATGAAATTGTAACAATAGAATTCAAAGACTCTTTTTTTCTCTCCCTGTTTCTCTCAGCCTCTCAGTAGACACCACCTAGTGAAAAGCTAATTGGAAAAATATCAATTCACCATGAATTCAATTTTCACCACTGTGTCAGAGTCATACAGTACAGAAACAGACCCTTCACTCCAACTTGTCCATGCCGACCAAGTTTCCCAAACTAAACTAGTCCCACTTGCCTGCGTTTGACCCATATCCCTCCAAATCTTTCCTATTCATGTACTTGTCCAAATGTCTTTTAAATGTTGTAACCTATACCTGCATCTACCACTTCTGGTAGTTCATTCCACATAAGAACCACCGTCTGTGTGAAAAAGTTGCCCCTTCAGGTGCATTCAAGTCATTCTTCTCTCACCTTAAAAATATGCCCACCTTGTTTTGAACTCTCTCACCCTAGGGAAAAGACCTTTGCTCTTCATCTTGTCTATGCCCCTCATGATTTGATAAACCTTTAAAAGGTCACCCCTCAACCTCCTATACTCCAATGAGAAAAGTCCCAGCCTATCCAGTCTCTCCTTATAAATCAAACCCTTCAGTCCAAACAATGGATTTGTGCACTTCTTAAGCAACTGCTGAGGATACAAGATATCAATTAAAGAATGGGTCTCTCAGGTTAAAACTTAACACCTAAGGATTTTTTTGAACTGCTCATTCTTGATCTTCTAAGACTTGGTCACTCTTTTTAAACACTACACGTATGTTTGTGTGAGTTTGATATTATATTTTATCATTTTCTTCTGGGTTAGTAAGTAACAAAATTCCTCTCACCTCGTGTCATCATTATTTGCTAATTGCTTATTCAAGAATGAGAATAATTCCAGATTCTTCAATCTAACTGAAGATTCATCATAACCTCCTTGCTGCTGTACTCCATGCTTCTACTTAGGAAGCCCAGAACCACAGATATGTTTTAAACCACTTTCTCAACCTGCCTATCACCTTCAATTATTTTTGTACAAATACTCCTAGGTCTCTCTGTTCCTGAACTCACATAGTATTGTACCCACTATATTTATCTGAAAACAAACCAAATCATTTGTAGACATACAAATTAGGTGCAGAAGCTACCTGGCTCCTCAAGCTTCTTCTACCATTTAATAAGATCACAGCTGTTCCATTTGTGCTTTAAATCCTTCATTCCCATCTGCTTCTGATAATCTTACATTCCCTGCATTATAAATTTCCATCTACAGGCACCTCAAAAACATCCAATGAGCCCACCTCCACTGCCTGACACAGAGTTTTAGAGCTGCACAAAACTCAGAAAAAATGATTAACTCATTTCAATCTTAAAACGGTGACCTTAAGTTGTAAAACACTGCCCCTAATTCTTACTAGAGGAACTGTCACTTCAAAATTCACCTTGTCGAGACTGTTCAGGATCTCATAAGTTCAAACAAGTTATCCCTCACTCTTCTAAACCCCAGAGAAAACAAGCCCAGTTCGTCCAACCTTTTTCTGTAACACAACACAAAAGTACACGTTGATGTTAATAATGAAAGAACATTTGTCTCATTGTTATCTTTCATTTCAATGCTGTTATTACAATTATCAAGCTAATGGGTCATTATCACATCACACTATGCACATCAGTTGAAAACATTTAATGAGCAGTTTCCTTCTTGCCCCTTGTGATTTTGCAATACTTATTTTTATGTTTTCCTGTATTTTAAAATCAACAAGCAATCCATAATTACTTTGAACCATAAAAACACACAATCAGTAACTTTTACGGAGGCAGATAAAGGTTCTTGCACGTCATTTCTGGGATTTAGGCTCAATTTGGTCTGTGTTGGCCCTGAGGAGTTTGCTTCAGTTTCAGTGAGCCCAGGTCCAAAACTGTCTGATTTGCCAATATTATTTTTGCATATCAGGATAGTGATGATAAATGGAGGAAAAATGTCATTCTGCTGCACTTGGATGAGATTAGATGATAATGTCAGACAGTATAAAAACAATTTTAGAGATAACAAGCTTGGGGCTGGATGAACACAGCAGGTCAAGCAGCATCATAGGAGCAGGAAAACTTGACGTTTCGGGCCTAGACCCTTCATCAGAAATGGGGGAGGGGAAGAGGGTTCTGAAATAAATAGGGAGAGAGAGGGAGGCGGATAGAGGATGGATAGAGGAGAGGATAGGTGGAGAGGAGGCAGATAAGTCAAAGAGGCGGGGATGGAGCCAGTAAAGGTGAGTGTAGGTTGGGGGGTAGGGAGGGGATAGATCAGTCCAGGGAGGACGGACAGGTCAAGGGGGCGGGATGATGTTGATCGGGGAAACCAAGCGAAGGCTTGGGGGCCGCTTTGCAGAACACCTGCGCTCAGTTCGCAACAAACAACTGCACCTCCCAGTCGCGAACCATTTCAACTCCCCCTCCCATTCCTCAGATGACATGTCCATCCTGGGCCTCCTGCAATGCCACAGTGATGCCACCCGAAGGCTGCAGGAACAGCAAATCATATTCAGCCTGGGAACCCTGCAGCCCAATGGCATCAATGTGGATTTCACAAGCTTCAAAATCTCCCCTCCCCCCAACCACATCCCAAAACCAGCCCAGCTCATCTCCACCTCCCTAACCTGTTTTTCCTCTCACCTATCCCCTCCTCCCACCTCAAGCCACACCCCCATCTCCTATCTATTAACATCATCCCGCCCCCTTGACCTGTCCGTCCTCCCTGGACTGACCTATCTCCTCCCTACCCCCCTACCTGCACTCACCTTTACTGGCTCCATCCCCGCCTCTTCGACTTGTCTGCCTCCTCTCCACCTATCCTCTCCTCTATCCATTCTCTGTCCGCCTCCCCCTCTCTCCCTATTTATTTCAGAACCCTCTTCCCCTCCCCCATTTCTGATGAAGGATCTAGGCCCGAAACGTCAAGTTTTCCTGCTCCTATGATGCTGCTTGACCTGCTGTGTTCATCCAGCCCCATGCTTGTTATCTCGGATTCTCCAGCATCTGCAGTACCTTTTATCTCTAAAACCAATTTTACTTTTCTTTCAAAACATGATGTAGATGAATTTCTGTAAACCTTAATGGGAAAATTGAATCTGAAAATTAAAAGCTCACTTTTCCAACATCAACATTCATCTACTTTATCACACAATTTCAACACAGTTGATTTCATATCCTAATTTGCAAATGTCATCAGGTCTCCATAACTCTCAAAACAGCAGTGGATGGTCTCTCAGATGACATGTATGGTGGAAAAATGGTAGAGGGAGAAAACATCCTTTTAACCTGTCATTGTGGTAGACCGGCTGCATATTCTCATTACAAAATATATTCATGGCAAAACATAAATGCTTATCATTACTGGACTGTTGTGAAATCCTTAGTATTTTTACATTAAACAAATATATCAATGATTTACACTGGGGGACATGGATATGTACAGAAATATTTGCACAAACCAGAATGCTGCACAAACTGCCATGCTACAGGAATTTGTTAGAAGTGGTAACTGATCTGGTGCCAGGTCACAAAATGCAATATTCCTTGTGAAATTGATGTGCAGCTACTTGCACCCACATCCAAGTAAGTATCAAGAACTGCACATGCAGCATTTAAGACTTACAAGCTCAAGCTCTCCAACACTAAAAGTCAAGGGCCAGATCTAAACAAAATTAAGTCCTTACTGGAGGTCTGCATCATCATTATGGCAGATCAATTGTGTCAAAGCATTGTTTGGAATAGTTATGAAACAGTCTTCTTTCCAACATTGGCAGTTTTTAAAAGAAGGTAATAGGCTTCAACTCTGCAATATAATGTTGTCAGTCTGAAGCAATTCTAAGAGATACGACTGCATTAGTCCCCCGAATAGTTGAATTAACAACCTCTAACAACTGCTTGCCTTCAGGCTCAGACCTTTGAATACAGGAAGTCATGCTGAGGTCGTACAGGATATTGAGGCTTGTTCTGGAGTACTGTATCCAGTTCTGGTCTGCCTGTTATAGGAAGGATATTATTGAGGAGGTGAGGGTTCAGAAGAGATTTACCAGGATGTTGCTAGGAATGGACATTTGATTTATAAGGAGAGACTGGATAGGCTGGGCCTTTTTCCACTGGAGCGTAGGAGATTGCAAAGTGATGTCACAGAGGTTTATAAAATCATGAGAGGTATAGTTGAGGTGAATGGCAGGTTTCTTTTCCCTAGGGTGGGGGATTTAAAGACTAGGGGGCATATTTTTAAGGTGAGAGGAGAAAGATTTAAAAAAGACATGAGGGGCATTTTTTTTTAAACCGTAGAGAGTGGCTCGTGTGTGGAATGAACATCCAGAGGAAGTGGTGGATGCGGGTACAGTTACAAATGTTTAAATATTTAGGTTAGTACATGAACAAGAAATGTTTGGAAGGATATAGGCCAAGCGCAGGCAGGTGGGACCAGTTTAGTTTAAGGTCGGCATGGACTATTTGGACAAAAGGGTCTGTTTCCGTGCTGTATGACTCTATGACTCTTGGTTATCTAGCAGTTTTGATTTACAGTACCTTTTGATCTTAGGGCATTTCAAATGCCACTTTTTCTTTATTCTTTCATGGAGTGTGGGTGTTGTCAACAAGTTAGTATTTGCTGCCCATCCCAAACTGTCATTTAAACTGAATGACTGCTAGACCACTTCAAAGGTCAGTTAGGAGTAACATTACGGAGGACTTGGAGTCACATATAGGCCACAGTGGGTTAAGACAGCAGAGTTCATTCCAAAACAATGTTAATGAATCAAATGCCTTTTTTTTAAAAAAAGAAAGTATGACAATTGATGATAGTTTCATTACTCCCATTACTGAGCCTAGTTTCAATTGCAGAATTACTAAAATGAATTTAAATTCCACCAGCTACTATGGTGGGATTTGGACCTGTGTCCCTTAGCCTGGGCCTCTGGATTTTTTAAAAAAATTCATTCATGGGTGTCGTTGGCTGGGCAAGCATTTAATGTTATTTTAATATTTACAAGTTATTTCGGGTTGTCCATGCCTAATTGCCCGGGGCAGTTAAGAGTCAACCACATTGCTGTTTGTTTGGAGTCACACGTAGACCCAAACTGGTGAGTTTCCTTCTGTAAAAGGATGTTAGTGTTCCAGATAGATTTTTCAGGACAATCTGCCATGGTGAGATAATGTCCCCATGACATTATTTGGATCTCTAGATTAATAGTCCAGCAATAATATCACGAGGCCAATACCTCCCCTATTCTAACAACATTATGACTACATCATCATCTCCTCCAATTTTACAGGACATTAATTTAGTTAGGGATTAGTTAGAACTTTACTGCAGTGCTGTCAAAAAGCAAATACCAATTTCAGTCTCTTAAACATTCCTTGTGAATTCAAGTGCCCGGCTAATTTACAATGGAATTAAATGATCAGGAAGTTCATTTTTAATTAGTCCAAAGTATTCTTAACTCATATACTAACTTTATTCTTAGGAAAGTCAATAAAGAATAGATTTCAGTTGCTCCAATCCAAGCTCGAGTGCCCTGCAGTTTATTTTTAAAATGCGCAGCACCTTGAGGATCAAAACCATCCTTCCATGCTTCCTCTATCATAGACTGGATTTTTGGAATGCAAGGGATTGCAATGTCTAAAAGAGAGAATAAATGGAAAACATTTACAACTCTATATCCAAACCTTAAAAGAAAGATACAAATTTAATCTAAAGTAAACTTGTCCAGATGAGTGCAACATCAACAATACTCAAGCAGCTTGATACAATCTAGGGTAAAGCATCCTACTGGATTGCTCCCTCTCCTTCTAAATTCATTCCCTCTATCGCCATTGCATAGTCGCACCATCATGTACCTTCTTAGGCATTAACTCACCGAGCTCCCTTACTAGCATCTAACAAGTGCACAATCTCTACCACCCAAAAAGACAAGGGCAACAGATACATAGAAACACCATGACCTGCAAGTTCCCATCTAAGTCACTCACCACCCTGACTTGGAACTACATTCCTTCACTGTTGAACTACCTCCCTATCAATATTGTGGATCTATCAGCACCATGTGCACTGCAGTAGATCACAAAGGAAGCTCATCATCACCTTCAAGGGCAATTAGGGATAGGCAATAAATGCTGTTCTAGCCGGCGATGCCTGCAGCTGGCTTTTGTCATTCCACTGGTCTACACTGGTCAATAAACAAAAATTACACCCAGCAGGTACTGAAGAAAATCTTACTTGAAAATTTGTTTTATTTTTAGTTATACAGGCTCACGTTATGAACTTAAGGTCATGATCTAAGGTGCAAATTCAGTGAAAAACCCTTTTCTAAATGCACCCCAGCATGATATTGTAGATGTTTAACTCGGGAAATAGTGTTTAGCTTTCTCTAACTAAAACCATATAAAATTCTATGGTAACCAGACGACACTCAACCCGCCCCAACTCCATCCCATCATCCAACTTTCCCATTAACTCTCTGACTGCGCTGCTCCCCAGACAGACCTGACCTCACCATCTGACTCCTCCCATTTCCCCTCTTGACCCTCTCCACTACACCCTTGATCCACAATTACACTGTTACACCTGATACAACACCATCCTAACCAACCCAGCAGCCACCCTGACACCCTACACAGACCACACACATTCACTAACATGTTGAATGAAACAATTTAGACAGGTGGTGCCATAAAAGGGAGGCGTGTCCTGACGTCCTCTGTGATCATTTGCTACAAAGAAGAATTCCAATATCAGACCTGCACTTCTGAAGAAGCTCTGTTTTAAACAAGGTAAATAGAGGTGGAAGTATCAATCTCCCAAAAGATTTGGGCCCTCATTTTGCAAAGAATCTAGTTGTCTAATTTATATGAAAAATTATAGATTTTACAGGAAAACCACATTTACAAGGTTAAAATGCCAAAACAGGTTCTGGGCCCTGACTGTTTCTAACAGTCTAAATGTTTACTTTGGCTTTCAGAATTAAAACATGAACCACAGTCACACGTACGACGAAAAGAATGCAAAAAGCTATAATCTATATTTGATAGATTATAATTCACAAATATTCACCATTTTACAGAAATGCAATGGTCTCCTGAAATTAAAAAAAGAAAATTAAATGCCAAAAGGAAATGTATAGGAAGCACAATTATGATCAAGGATTGGTGGTGCTGTGTTGTAATTCACTCAGAATCCAGATCATTACTTTTACATGTATGTTGTAGTCTGGAGCCGTGGTTAGTGATGGTAGAGACTGCAACTTTCGACCAACCACATGGCTGATCAGTCTCTTTACACTTTTACAAACTGCTGTTGGCATGCGATGGAATGATTTTAGATTGATACTTAACCTGCTTAGCCACATTATTAACCTGCCTTCCTTGGCCATCATATTTGGGGTTGTGATTGGATCCAGTAATTTCTGAATCAGAGACAAGCAGGCACCCACTGCAAAACAATTACACTACCTGTAATCTAAGATTACAAAGTTACAAACTAAATACTATGAGAATTATCTTTCTAGAACATGCTCCCACCATCTTACAAACAGTAATACTTGTTATATAATATCTGTACCATGTAAATCATGCTTATATTCTTCCATCTTTATAAGTGAGGAAAGAAGCATCTGGAAATTCCTGTATCCACATCCCCAGCCTTTGTCTCCTAAAGAGGCATGGTAGTGATCAGTCTCTGCACACAGAATCACATGCCTTATTTCTGCACCATTTTTCTGATAATACTGATTTAGCACCTTTATTAGACCTATAAAACAAGAACATAGTTCAATCAGTAAATATACATCAATGGAGCTCAGTTCCTATGTTAGACTAGGGGAAGTTTTTTGTTAGAAATCTATACAGTGATAAAAGCAATCATAAAGTCATTGATTCTTTAATTGCATGGTTAAGTGCAATTGAATTTTTCTCAAGCAATGGCTATAGAACGTAGAACATAGAACATTACAGCGCAGTACAGGCCCTTCGGCCCTCGATGTTGCGCCGACCTGTGAAACCAATCTGAAGCCCATCTAACCTACACTATTCCATTATCATCCATATGTTTATCCAACGACCATTTAAATGCCCTTAAAGATGGCGAGTCTACAACTGCTGCAGGCAAGACATTCCATGCCCTTACTACGAGTAAGGAATCTACCTCTGACACCTGTCCTATATCTATCACCTCTCAATTTAAAGCTATGTCCCCTCGTGCTAGCCGTCACCATCCGAGGAAAAAGGCTCTTAATCCACCCTATCTAATCCTCTGATCTTCTTGCATGTCTCTATTAAGTCACCTCTTAACCTTCTTCGCTCTAACAAAAACAGCCTCAAATCCCTCAGCCTTTCCTCATAAGACCTTCCCTCCATACCAGGCAACATCCTGGTAAATCTCCTCTGCACCCTTTCCAATGCTTCCACATCCTTCTTATAATGCGGTGACCAGAACTGTACGCAATACTCCAAGTGCGGCCGCACCAGAGTTTTGTACAGCTACAACATGACCTCACAGCTCCGAAACTCAATCCCTCTATCAATAAAACCTAACACACCATACAGCTTCTTAACAACCCTATCAACCTGGGTAGCAACTTTCAGGGATCTATGCACATGGACACCGAGATCTCTCTGCTCGTCCCCACTACCAAGAATCTTACCATTAGCCCTGTACTCTGTATTCCTGTTACTCCTTCCAAAGTGAATCACCTCACACTTTTCCGCATTAAACTCCATTTGCCACCTCTCAGCCCAGCTCTGCAGCTTATCTATGTCCCTCTGTAGCCTGCAACATCCTTCCGCACTATCCACAACTCCACCGACTTTAGTGTCATCCGCAAATTTACTAACCCATCCTTCTACACCCTCATCCAGGTCATTTATAAAAATGACAAACAGCAGTGGCCCCAAAACAGATGCTTGCGGTACACCACTAGTAACTGAACTCCAGGATTAACGTTTCCCATCAACCACCACCCTCTGTCTTCTTCCAGCTAGCCAATTTCTGATCCAAACCGCTAAATCACCCTCAATCCCATGCCTCCGAATTTTCTGCAATAGCCTACCATGGGGAACCTTATCAAACGCTTTACTGAAATCCATATACACCACATCAACCGCTTTACCCTCATCCACCTGTTTAGTCACCTTCTCAAGGAAGGCTAACTTCAAACTAAAACAAATTCAAAATGATATTAAGCAACTTAACCATGTCAATTGTTGTAAAAATCCATCAGTTTCACTAAAGTCCTTCAAGAAAGAAACTCTGCCATCCTTACCCAGTCTAGCCTATGTGTGACTCCAGACAGTAATGTGGTTGAATCTTAACTGCCCTCTGGGGAACTAGGGATGTAAGTTGGCACTAACGTCCCATGAATGATTAAAAAGAAACAAAAAAAAGTTTATTAAAAGCAAATGATGCTTTTATTTAAATTAAGAGCAATTAAAGCTATCGAAAGTGTTGTCTAGTTTCTATTAAGTGCTACCTATGAATCAGTAAACGGAAGAGCCTTGGGAAAAGTTGATGAGCAGAGAGATCTGGGAGTTCAGGTCCATTGTACCCTGAAGGTGGCTGCACAGGTGGATAGAGTGGTCAAGAAGGCATATGGTATGCTTGCCTTCATCGGACAGGGTATTGAGAATAAGAGCTGGCAGGTCATGTTAAAATTGTACAAGACTTTGGTTCGGCCGCATTTAGAATACTGTGTACAGTTCTGGTACATTACCAAAAGGATGTGGAAGCTTTGGAGAGGGTACAGAGAAGGTTTACGAGAATGTTGCCTGGTATGGAAGGTGTTAGCTATGAAGAGAGGTTGAGTAGGTTAGGATTGTTTTCATTAGAAAAAAGGAGATTGAGGGGGGACCTGATTGAGGTCTTCAAAATCATGAAGGGTATAGACAGGGTTGATAGAGATAAGCTTTTTCCCAGGGTGAGGGATTCAATAACGAGGGGTCACGCGTTCAAGGTGAGAGGAGAAAAGTTTAAGGGGGATACACGCGGAAAGTACTTTACACAGAGGGTGGTAGGTGCCTGGAACGCGTTGCCAGCAGAGGTAATAGAGGCAGGCACGGTAGATTCGTTTAAGGTGCGTCTGGACAGATGCATGAGTAGGTGGGGAGCAGACGGATACAGATCCTTAGGAATTGGGCGATAGGTTTAGACAGTGGATTTGGATCAGCACAGGCTTGGAGGGCCGAAGGGCCTGTTCCTGGGCTGTAAGTTTTCTTTGTTCTTTGTTCAGTTCTCCTGCCTCTCAGTAAGTTTGTTGTGGGTTCAAGTCTCGCCCAAAAACCTAGGCTGATGCCACACTGCAGTTTTGGGGGAAGTGTTGCACTACTGTGTGATAAATCACAGGATTTTACAAGAAGGTTATAACACAAGGATTTGGTTTTAATATAGCGACAGAACACACTCCCTTATAAAGAAAGCACCCAGGGCAACTTTGAGGGTAGCAAACACAGAACAATAAAAGTCATTACCTCCGCCAAGCACGTGTCTTTAGCACAAGCACTGAAACAAGATATTGCTAACTGTAATTTTGGAGGAAGGGGTTTACAAGAATTATGTCATGATCCAAATGTAAACAAATGGTCTGAAGGCTAAACACGATGTTCTCACAAGTGATAACTACATAGGCCTCCAATGGAAATAAGAGGGACTATCTTGAATACCTGTCTCCTGCCAAGTGAAAAGACGATTGAAAGATTTGCAGAAATAGGGCTTTTAAAAGGACTCTTGAGAAGGAAAGAAAATCACTTTCGGACGTAAAAGGTGGACCAATGTCAGTTTTGAGCCAATACCTTGGTTGGCTCAGTAACAACTCAGACGGGAAAGAGCTTTTCCACATGACCAATGCTGGCCAGTCTTCTTCAGATGTAGCAAGATTGTCAGAGTTTCTTAAAGGACCTTGTTTAGTTCAAGGAAATAGAGAACAAAACAGAACACTGAAAACAGAACAGGGAAGAAAGCGCTGTCACCCTCTGAAACCAGTAAGCCACTCTCACTTGTCATGGCATGTGTTTTACTATTTTGCTTATGCATCATTTTTAAACTTTTGCTTCCTCATAAACCACTTCATAAACTACTCTAAAATCACTTATGAGCTCGGTCCACTTTTTAAGTAATCTGTGAATTCCAAACTTAGGTCCTTATGATAAGGTTGATCTTCCTTCAGATAAGATATTAAAATTGAGGTTCTATCCACTATCTCAGGTGGATGTGAAAGATTCCAGGATGCTATTTTGAAGAGTAGGAATTATCTCCCATTTACTGGGCAATATTTATCCCTCAATTGACATCACTACAAAAAAATGATCTATTTTTCATGACATTGCTGTTTGTGGCCACTTCCTATGTAGAAAAATGGATTCCTACATGATAACAGCAACTATATTTCAAAGTATGCCATTATAATGTATTTAAGCTATTGTTGGTCCAGTTCTCAAGTTTATTTTTGATTACACCATAATAGATATGCAAGTTCCATTGTGTTAATAGTTTTTCTCAGCCTTGTAGATCTGTATTTCTGTCTTAATATTTTAGTTTTGTTTAAAACTATAAAAACCATATGTTTCAAAGAAATTTAAAAATGATCGAATGAATAGAAAGATTAGGATGGAATTTCTGACATCACAGGATCTGCATTAGAAATGGATTTGCCTTAGTGTGGCCTTACAAATATTACTCATGATGTAAGATTCTGCTTAGTATTTAAGAACATTCAATTCATAGTAAAAGAAGAACTAATCATACCTGAAGTCCTAGTTCTGCCATCATCTTCTCCAAGTGCTAATGTCTCCATTACTTCTGCTCTTCTGCGATGGTACTCTGCAGGATTCATTTGACCCTGTGCCACAGCCCTCTCCATGTTGCGCATTATCTGTTGTTTGTATCCTCCATGATTATCTAACCCATATTGCCGCTAGAAGAAAACATTTTTTTTAAGATAGCTTTAAAATTCCAGTTTTGTACAATATTGACTGAGAATAGTGGTTACAGAACCAGTCATCAACATACATTTAAAGCTTTCTTTAAAGAAATACTACGATCTGATAAAGAACTGTTATTTCCATACATTTTGCACTGGCAGATCTCTCATGATATTACACACAATAGCTCAGAGAACGTGGTACTTTCTAACTGTGACAAGGAAAACACAATGGGAAGAAATGTTACATTAAGCGAGTGTGATAGTTAGAAGTAGTATACATAAAACAAAGACTAAGTAAATATACCTTTTGAAATAAAGCATAGCAGTTGAATTGCTACCAGATGTAGAACACTTAGTGAGAATTTATTATGTTGTGGACATGCTATGGAAAGAGTACGTAAACCCTTCTCAAAGGTCCATCCAATTCTTTGAAGTAATAAGGGTCAAAAACAAGCTGCTATTATGGATCTAACATATTTCCCTTCAGATGCTGTGCAATACCCTGTTGTTCCACAGTGTACTCAGCAACCAACGTTCAATTAATAAACAAGCAACTAAAGTGAAATTGAATGGGTATTTACTCTTAACTGAGAAACCTTCAGTTCCTAGACCCAACATAACATTTAGCATGTCGAAAACAGACACCACTCAGGTAACTAGTATATTGATGTTAAACTCACATACATATATATAAAATGTTAAAAAATGTGGCCTAGAAATTTGTTACCAGCATGACTATTATACAGGCACAAAATGTGCATTTCAGAATCTAATTTGTCTAATGGTGTGTGCACACCCATTTTGTACCCAAAGGGTCAAATCACCATATTTGTAATGATTCCTGTAAATACCTACGGAATGTGCCTGAAAAAAGGTATTATGGCCTTTGTGTATGAATATAGATCTGTTTCAGACAATCTTTGCAAAATTTATTTATACTGGGCATGATGCAAGCAACTTTGTAATGCATTTGGCAGCCAAATTAGTGGTTCTTAGAGCAGAGCGCTGAAGGTTGTCACCAGACATTTCTATCAATTCTATTCTAGGGGGGCTTTTGTGGTGCAGTGGTAGTGTACCTACTCCTGGACCAAGAGGCCTGGATTCAAGCCCCACTTGTTCCAGAGTTGTGTATTAACATCTTCAATGGGTTAATTAGAAAAAAAAAGGTTAAAAAAAAGCTACGTTCAACTGAACAGGTTGATTAGAAAAAGATAGATTGAAATAAAAAAGTCAACCTGATTCTACTTTGAATAATGTGTAAGCTGCTAGCAAAAACATTTGTATTGATAGAACTGAGCTTACAAGCCAAAACAAACTATTATTTGTTACAATGTTATTTCCAGATTAGATCTGTACTTTTCGTTTCCTTTGTCCACTTCCCTCATCTGTTCTGCAACTTCCTTTTCCCTATTTTCCTTTCTGACCTTCCCTCTCTTCTGTCATTTATATCTCCATTGGCTCGCTTATTACTCTCTTGCCCTGCCCTTCCCCTTCCTTTTAGATCTTTCTGGACATAGTCTGTCTTTGTCTTGTCCACCTTTTGTTTTTATTTCCTGTTTCTTGCCCTTTCACCACCGATCTTCTACTTCTCCCATCCTTCCTTCCCCTTCAAATCTTCCTAATCTGCTCAGATTAGCATTTTCTCTACAGCCACAGTATTCATGTTACCAATTACATGTTTGCCTCAGATGCTGTCTTGCATAAAATGTTGCAAATCCTATTTTGTGAGCATCTGCATTCAGGACTGCCTGTACTGTCCAAAAGAAGAGCATAATCTGGGGATGTAACAACAGGACCCTCTTGAGATAAAATATTCTTTTGCATGTTACATTCTGATATAGGTTGTAAAGGTAAATTCACTGTGCTTCAACCTTACTCCAATGCTCTACCAATCTTCAATTTCATCTTGTTTTCCTATTCATTTACCATACTTTCGTTCTTTCTGCTTCTACTAGATTCTAACGCAGCTCCCTCATACAGAGCTTTCATTCTGTGCATAGCCTTTCCGAGTCAGATGGTCATAGGTTCAGGTCCCATTCCCAGGACTTAAGTGCATAAGCTACGTAACCACATTGAAGGTGGACATAAAAGAGAACCGCTTCTGAAGAAGGGTCACTGGACGCGCAACATTAACTCTGCTTTCTCTCCACAGATGCTGCCAGACCTGCTGAGATTTTCCAGCAATTTCTGTTTTTGTTGTTGCAAATAGGATAAGTGTGGGATACTCTTTTCTTGGTTTATGAAGTTAGATGTGAGGTTCATTAATAGGTAATAAAGACCAATCCTCACCTTCATGTGCCATATATAAAATAAAGCATCTTAAATAATATGCATTTTTCATCTAATCCTTTATAAAAAGAAAACTTTTCCATCAGTGTGAAAGCAAAATTTAAATATGGCAGATTAGGGGTTCCACTGTTGCAGCATCAGGTTGTGCTATTACATCAGACTGCACTGTCCTGACAGACTGAATGCAAGATGCCCAGACTATTCAAAAAATAGATACTCCTCTTCGGGCAAAGATGCAGATCTAAGGCAAATCTGACTGCAGTCCCAGAGAAGTTACAAAAAAGCAGCACAATGATGTCATATACAGCCGAAAAGTTTCAAATATTGACAACAAGTTTAAGAACTATAAGAAAGAACGTATCTAGAGTTCACTGCAAATACCTGAAGTTTTTGAAATTCATCCCGTTCTCTTTTTGTTTCAATAGCCTTCCTTTGCATTTCCTCATCCTCCTGTAGTTTTTGGGCCAATTGACGATCAGCTAGGGCACATTCTGTAGATAGATCAGTAGAACAGTGGAGTTACAATACAAATATTAAATACATATCCAAAAATACCTAAGCAGACCAAAATGTTAAATTGGTTTATTTCCTGGTCTTATGATAGACCTGTATGCTAGGCTTTCCTGTCGTGCCTATATCCTAATGAGGACTTTTTTTTTTTAAATCATGCCTTAAAAAAACCTGACTTTGCACATACATAATCAGACAGGTAATTATATAGTTTCTGAGAGCCATAGGACATGCTCTTTTACAGGAACATTATGCACAATATACAATGTATTATATTAAGTCATCAAAATGTTTTTCCCTATCCCGACATACAATCAGCACAACTGAAAATTTATATTCTGATAAACTGCTTCCTCAAACATTCTGCTTCTTGCAAAACAAGGAATGCATCCCATCTGAAAGCTGGAAAACACCTAAATTTTGGCAATTCTTTTTCCAGTAGCAGAGCAGAAATGTGACAAATCAGATTAGTTACAGCCCATCAATATTTTTAACATAAATCGACCTTTGGCCTTATGGTAATAGGGATGAGGTAGTCATAAAATAAAAATTGAAGCTGATTTTATGATGCAAAGAATAATTTGAAACTCATCTCTGCAATAACTCATGCTTCTTGGATAATTGGGAAAGAGGTCAGAAGTACAGCTAAGGTGGCTGAGTTTATGGCACATGGTTTTAGTCTTCTTGATGTTTCACTGAAGGAAATAATGACCAATCTTACTTCAATGTTAGGTCTTTATGAGATCTCAGAGGCAGCAATGGGATCAGGAAACTGCTGGAAGAAGTGCCCAACTGGGTTTCACAAGCATCCCTGTGGAAACTAACCCATTCCTTACATCAAAAACAGCGTCACGTGGATGAAGAAACAAATAGGGAAATAATGTCAAAATTAAATCTGTGAGGAATTCTGAAGGGAAGGCACTGGCTGTTCTCAGACATGTAGGATTGGAATTACTCAAGGTTTGTTCCAAGGAGCTGACAACTTCGCAGATTCAACACACTACTCTAATACTTGTTAAAGAGGTCAAGGAGGGATAATGCACTCAGTTGGTCAATATCACAAAAATTAACCAGTTATAACTTTTGCAAGAATGGCTTTGATGCTTTCAACTGGGCAAAAGGTTGTCTGAAAAAAAGAACAAAAATTGTGTACACAGAGCATCAAGGCAATGATGCATTCAAAGTCCTTACTTGAAAAAGGGACATCAAAAGATACGCAAGTTGAATTGTTAAAAATGAGATTAATTAAGTGGACAGTAATGATGATGACAGTTCAAAATGGGAGATGATGCCCAAGAATAGGAAGCTACTAACAACATCAGTGAGCATAATGTCTAGTGAGAGTAGTTCAATCGTCAGCATGTTGTGGTGCAGGGATTTGCACTGGACTTTCTCACTGTTGTTGATTGGTCAATTAGGAGCCGCAACTGGCCCAAAAGTGAGCAGACTGACATCTTGACCACTGGTAAAATCATTACAGAAGCATGTAGGGAGCGGGCACATGCCTTCCCATGGTGTCCAACTTAAAGGCATTCACCTATCAACATCGTCCTCAGGTCTCCTCTACCCACAAGGGCAGTTACGAAATTCAAGTCTATGAATGACTAGGAATGGCAGCATTAAAGACAGAGCAAGAGAGAAGCTGAGCAGGTCAACATCAAAAGTTGATTGTATGAGTGGAGGACTGAAGGATAGGGTGCTCTGACACTGAAAGGCAATTGTTTACAGAATGAACACAGCAGGCCAAGCAGCATGAGAGGAGCAGGAAAGCTGACATTTCAGGTCTGGACCCTTCTTTAGAAATTTCTGAAGACGGGTCCAGACCCGAAACGTCAGCTTTCCTGCTCCTCTGTTGCTCTTTGGCCTGCTGTGTTCATCCAGCTCGATACCTTGTTATCTCAGATTCTCCAGCATCGGCAGTTCCCACTATCTCTGTTCACGGAATGAATTTCTTTCCCCCGCAAGTGGACAGCAAAGGTTCCGGGCGGGAGAAGCAAGTGGCAGCATAAACCTTCTTCAATGATTGACAGTGTAAAGGTCATAAAAGAGCACAGGATCAAAGAGGATGATTATGATAGCAAGCAGAGGAGTTTATATGGAGTAAGATTGAGAAGGACAGGAGAAATGAGATTGATCTTTCAACCCACTAGGGTTTCAAATTTCATAACAGATCAAGGTCAGACGTCCAAGTTAGAATCTGATGCAACGTCCACATTATTACTAACTCTTCAGATCTTAGAAATCACACAATCAACACATTGTCTAATTAACTATGATTAGAATTTAGATACTACCCATGCAAGAACTGGGCTGGCTCATTCTGACAAGTCATAGTCTTCTGAACTCACAGTCACCTCTTAGCAATGGCTGGTCTCAATTTTTTGCTGCGGATACCTCTGGTGTGCTTTCTTTTGTATGTTTTCTCCCATATTCTACAAGAATTCACAATTCTGAGCTAATTTACCCAATAATCATGTAAACAGGAGACATCTGTATTCATGGTTCCTCTTATCAGAATTATTTTGTCCCTTTTTGCAACCACAAAGGCCTAATGATCTTTAGCATCAGCCATCTGCCTAGTCAGCAGTCTAGTTTTACTTCTTCCTTCTACAGCAAGCTGCTCTGTTAGTATAAAGTTAGCATAATTTCCCATCACATGTCAAGCTTCACCTGTTAGCCTTAAGGCCATAGTCAGCCATAAGATCAAAGAGTTAAAACATTTAGGTATGAAATAAAATCATTTTGGATGAGGCTGAAGCATTTGCAGCAATCTTCAAGGTATAAGTCCCCAGTGGATGATTCATTTCAGCCTCCTCAGGGGTCCTCAGCATTACAATTGTTAGTCTTCAGGTAATTCAACTCACTCCCCAACAATGGCAAAAAATGTTTGGAGGTACTGGATACTGCAAAGGTTTCTAGGTCTTCACAATATCTTGGCAATAGTAGTGAAGATAGGTGCTGCAGATCTTGATGTGCTCCCTAGCCAAGCTGTTCCAGTACAGCTACAATACAGGTATCTAACCAACGATGTGGAAAATTGCCCCAGTATGTCCTATGCATGAGATTAACAGCAATTCCAACCTGGCCAAACACCAAATATTCTCAAACATCAGTAAAGCGTTTGCGTGAGATCATCAACAATGTTATTAAGCAGAACATGCTTAGCATTAATCTGTACAGTGACGCTCCTTTTGAGTTACAGCAGGGCCACTAAGCTCAACCATATCACAGAGTTAGTTCAAAACTGGACAAAATAGATGAACTCTAGACACAAGGTGCACAACTGCTCTTAACATCAAGGATCACATTCGAAAGAGTTTAATGTTAAGGTGCTGTAACAAAACTGCAGTCAGTGGAAATCGGGACAGTAAGGGTGGGCAGTTGGATTTCCACTGTTAAGACATATATGTAGCAAAAAGCTAAAATGATTGTGGTTGTTGGAGGTCACTCATCTCTGTAGGAGTTCCTCAAGGCAAGAAAAAGGAGACATATGTAACACATTTAGGAAACCGAAGACAGACAGAGCCCTTAAAGAATACAAAGAAAGCAGGAAATAACTCAAACAAGAAATTAGAGGGCTAAATGGGGCCGTGAAATGGCTTTGGCAAACAGGATTAAAGAGGATTGCAAGGTATTTTATGCACATATAAGGAACAAGACAGTAGCTAGGGAAAGGGTAGGTATACTCAAGGATAAAGGAGGGAATTTACGCATGGAGCCGGAAGAAGTGGGTGGAATCCTTAATGAAGACTTTGTATCAGTATTCACAAAAGAGACGGACATGGTGGATGGTGGGTCTCGGGAGGGGTTTGTTGATATTCTGGGGCATGCCATTATAAAAAAAAGTTGTTGGGTGTTTTGAAAAGCATTAAGGCAGACAAGTCCCTAGAGCCTGATGGGATCTCTCAAAATGCTGAGGAAAGAAATTGTTGGGGTCTTGTGTGAAATCTTTGCATCCTGCCCTTAGCCAACACTGGTTCTTTGTTTAAGAAGGGCAATTGGGATAATCTGGGAAATTACAGATCAGCGAGATTTGCGTCAGTGGTAGGAAAATTATTGGAAAAGATTTTTAGGGATAGGATTTACTCACATTTGGAAAAAATATGGACTTATTAGTGACAGGCAGTATGGCTTTGGGCAGGAAGGTTGTGTCTCTAAACTTAATTTGAGTTTTTTTGAGGAAGTGACAAAGATGATCGATGAGGGCTGGCTGTTGTCTCTATGGACTTTAGTAAAGCTACTCATAGCAGGCTGATACAAAAGGTGAAGTCACATGGGATCCATAGCGAGCTGGTAAGATGGATACAGAATTGGCTTGGTCACAGACGACACGCAACAGTGATGGAAAGGTGTTTTTCAGATTGGAAATTTCTGACCAGTGGTATTCTGTTGGGATCAGAACTAGGATCCCTGTTGTTCGTAATATATATAAATAATTTTGAGAAGAATGTAGGCGGCATAAACAGTAAGTTTGTCGACTATACAATGATAGGGGGAGCTGCAGATAGTGAAGAGGATTGCCAGAGGATCCAGCAGTGATAAAGGTAGCCAGACATTGGATGAGGAAATGGCAGCTGGAGCTTAGTCTGCACAAGTGCAAGGTGATGCATTTTGGGAGATCTAATACAGGAGGCAGAACCCTTAATAGCATCAACATACAGAGGGATCTTGAGGTACAGGTTCACAGTCCCCACAAATAGGTAACAACAGTGGATAAGGTGGTCAAGAAGGCATACAGCATGCGTGCTTTCATTGATCAAGGCACAGAGTATTAAAAATTGGCAAGTCATGCTGCAGTTGTATACAACTTTTGTTAGGCCACATCTGGAATATTGTGTATAGTTCTGGTTGCCACATTATCAGAAGTATGTGGAGTCTTTGGTGAGGGTACAGAAATGGCTTACCTGGATGTGCCTGCTTTGGAAGGTAGTGGGTATGAGAGATTGGCCAAACTTGGTTTGTTTTCACTTGAACAAAGGGTGAGAGGTGACCTGATAGAAGGTTACAAAATTATGAGGGACATGGATAGAATTGATAGTTATAGTCTTTTTCCCAGGGTAGAAATGTCAATTCCTAGAGGACACAGGTTTAAGGTAAAAGGGTGAAGGTTTAAAGGAGATGTGAGAGCAGTTTTTTTTTTAAAACACAGAGGTGAGTGCCTGGAATGCATTGCCAGAGGTGGTGGTGCAGTAGATATAATAGGAATGTTTATAAGGCACCTTGACAAATAACTGAGTAGGCAAGGAGCAGAGGGATACAGGCAACATAGAGACAAAAGGTTTTTAATTCAGTAAGGTATCATGTGCTAGCACAGTCTTGGTGGGCCAAAGAGCCTGTTCCTGTGCTATACTGCTTTTTGTTCTTTGCAATGTCCACAGCCAAACCATCTTCAGCTGTTTCATCGATGACTCCTCCTCGACCATAAGTCAAAAATGGAGGTGTTTACTGACGATTATCCAATATTCAATACTATTTATGACTTTTCACATTCTGAAGCAGTCCATGGTTAAAAGCAGAAAACCAGGCTTAGGTTAACAAGTGACAAGTAACATTCATATCACACAAGTGCCAGGCATTCATCACCCAACAAGAAAAAGATCCTACCATCACCCCTTGACATTCAAGAACACTAGCATTTCTAAATCATCCACTATCAAAGTCTGAGGTGTCACCAATAAGTATAAAATGAATTGACTAATACTGTGGCTCCAGAGCAGTCAGAGGTGAGGAACATTGTAACAAGTAACTCACCTCATAACAGCCCAAAACCTTGTTCACCATCTACATGGTACATGTCAGAAGTGTGATGGAATATTCACCACTGCCAGGATGAGTGAAGATCCAACAACATTCAAGAAGCTTTACATTATCAAAGACAAAGAAACTTGCTTTATTGGCACTTTATTGTCCACAAACATTCACTTCCTCCACCACTAATTCACAATAGCAGCAATGTACACCATCTACAAGATGCACTGCAGTAATTCACCAGGCTCCTTAGACAGCTCCTTACATATTCACAACTAGTACCATTTAGAAGGACAAGGGAAGAAGATACATGGGAACACTACAACCTGCAAGTTCCTCTTCAAGCCAGTCACTATCCTGATTTGGAAATATATCACTGTTCCTTCTATTTTGCTAGGTCAAAATTATGGCATGCCTCTCCAACAGCATTGGAGATCTACCTACTGGCATGGACTGCAGTGGTTTAAGAAGGCTGCTCACCATCACCTTCTCATGGGTAGTTAGAGGTGGGCAACAAATGCTGGTCCAGCCAAAGAAGTCCACATCCCCTGAATGAATGAAAAACAAAAAAATACTTGACCCAGAGGATAGGTGAAGCACTCAGCATGGGATTTAGAAGATAAGATGATACAAGGTAAGGATTGTTAAACAGAAGGAAGAGGCAACCGAAAGAAAACTTAAGAATAGCAGAGGGAAGAGTCTAAGGCACAACTTTCAAGAAGTACTGTGCAATCACCGTGGCAATCTGGACAGGGTAACTGATGAAATGTACAGCGTTCAAAACACAAAAATAAGTTGTATTACTCTGTCTCAGAAGAGTGCACATGAAATAAAAACTCCAAAACCTAGAAATTTGGAATAAAGCAAAAATACAATGTCTTGGTATTATTATAATAACTTGAAATATTTCACAAAAAAAATCATTTCATAACAGTTTTCACAATCTTATTGAGAAAGTAATAACTCATTACCTTCAGCTCTGCTCTCAGCTAAATGTAACTCAACATGTTCCTGAAGTATTTGACAACTTACAAATACCAATTTGCACATGGGACACGGATAGAGCCTCTGCTTTCCACAACCTAATAAACACAAGGTGAAAAATAAACTTAGCCAAATGTACAAAATAGTATTTGATAATAAATAAGACATCTTTGTTTTAAAAAGTGAAGAACTAATTGTTTTGTGATTCACTATAATGAACACCCCTACCCTGCTTTTTTCCCAAATGAAGGAATAAATGTACAAAGTGGCAGAGTTCGGTTTGATATTGTATACTTCCACAGGGTACTCAACTCAATTTTTTTTAAGGGAAAAGGTGCTGTTGTTTTATTTTGCAAGAGTAGACTGAGAGAAGGAAGAAGACCCAAGATCTAGGGATATTAATCAGGTGAGCTGTTAGGTGTTTGTTTGATGAAATTTCCCAATTTTTCTCAAAATGAGGGCTGTGGTTTAGGAATGGGAGATGTAGTACTATATTAAAGGTATAGCTTAACTAATTCACTACTTAATGTAACTACAGATAATCATTGGGTAATACTACAGACTTAAAAAACAAATTAGTTAAATATAAAGATGGAATAGCAGATAATGTAATGTACAGTGATGCTGGACATCAGGATGAACCACAGTAGCCACACCAGGAGTACCAGGAGCTCAGGGAAATTTGGTTCAGAATGATGAGCTAGAGTCCAAGCTTCAAACACTAACACATCATGGAGGGGAAAGTTACCTGGAGGTCTTGTTCCAAAAGGCAGTCACACCCAAGTTAAATACCTCTTTTTGGCTTGTGCTCAGGGCTAAGACAGCATAACTGAATGTGAGATAACAAGCATGGGTTTAGGCCCAAAACGTCAAGTTTTCCTGCTCCTATGATGCTGCTTGACCTGCTGTGTTCATCCAGCCCCATGCTTGTTATAACTGAATGTGAGGCTGGTTTGAGGGTCCAGAGGTTAGTAATGGAGGAGCCTCAAACTTGAGTTTTCCCAAGATTTAATAAGACAAAATTTCTACTTATCCAATACTCCATGATAGAGAAGCAGTCTGGCAATTTGTCGATCAATGGAGGTATAAAAGGAAGCGTGCATTATCAGTGTACATGTATGACATTAAAATTATCTGTATTCAAAGGGCATCAACGGGCAGTAAATAGATGAGAAATAGGAGATTCCAAGGTTAGATCTTTGTGGAAGCCAGAGGTAATTGTGCTGAATGAGAAGACACACCACCGATGCAAACTCTCACCACTAATAGTGATTGTTTGGCTACAGTTAATTAAAAATGGAACCAGATAAGTCAATACAACACAACTGAACTTTGGAGGAGAGGCACTGGAGCAGCATGCTGTGACCAACTGTGTTGCAGGCTGCAGACAAGGTGAGAAGGATTAGGAGGGATATTTATTTTTGCCACACTCTCAGGGTGACATTTGCAACTTTGTTCTGTTATTTCAATAATGTAGCACAAGGCAGGGTCAACAGTCAAGGTATTCAGAGAAGGACGACAGATAGGAAACAGGGCAGAAGTTTGAAAGGATGGAGGGACGAGATCTTGGTTTCAATACTACAAGGCTGACAGCATTGGATTTAAAGGAGAAAGAAGTAGAACCTGAAGAGAAAGAACCATGAACAATATCGGCTAACATGAGAGCCAGAAAAGAAAGTGGAGTGGTTAGTAGTTTCATGGATATTGGGCTCAGAGTGAGAGCTCCAAGTGGAGCTGAGACTAACAGGTGAGGATAAAGCCATCGTGGAAGTCTGCTATTTATTTGAAAATTGGTGACATTTATTTTGCCCCCCTCGCCCCAAAAGTGTTCTGATACACTGAAAACATTTTTATTTTTGTTTTAATCTTGCATGGGACGTGGGCGTCACTGACGAGGCCAACGTTTGTTACCCAATTCTAACTGCCTGTCAAATGAAAAGCTTCCCGCACATTTCAAGGAGCAATTAAGAATGAACCCCATTCAGGTGTGTTTGGAGTCACATGAAGGCCAAACCAGATAAGGATGACAGATTTTCTTCCTTAAAGGATCTTAGCAAAGCAGATGGGATTTTTTGACGTTGATGACAGTTGTCATAGTCACCAATGAGATTAGCCTTCAATTTAAGATTTATTAATTGAATTTAAATGCCAGCTATTTTTATGGTAGAATTCAGACCTGTATCTTCAGAGCAATAGCCTGGGCCTCTGGATTACTAACCCAGTCACACTTCCTCTAAATGACCATCAAATTAGAAGCATCACACACATAAGTTCATACCTTTTTGAGGTGTTTCCAGGATCTCAGCATGTTTGTTTTTAACATGTTCACTTAGATCCTCTCCTGCATTTCCAATAAGGCCACAAAAAGGACATTCTGGGGTATCAAACTTCATGGATTCTTCAGAAGTAGTACAAAGTTCATTGCTTTTTGTCTCTCTACGATTCTTATCAAATAGTGTTTGCTCAGGTTGTCTCCAAAGTGTTCCTGAAAAGTGTCCATTGACAGATTCTGATTGTATTAATCTTTTAGGTTCACTTTTTGTCTTTATGTTTTGCCTGAATGTTCTTTCACAGTTAGATGGTAAAGCAGAGCAAGACATCTGAAGAGGTTCTGGTTTGGGCTTTTCCATCCTGTCCCCTCCAAATTCTTGTGGTTCCGGAGTTGTTTTATGTTTTAAGTCAGTCAACCTACTGGTCTGAAGTGAAGAATCAAGAACTCCTTCTTGTCCAATGGAATACATTGTCCTGTTATCATCCACAGGTTTCACCTCACTGTGGGAAGTTTCTATATGGAACATTAATTCATTATAACTGATTCCTGATAGGTTGCACATTGGACAACTGTATTCACTTTCTTCATGCATGATAAGAATGTGTGTCCTCATGTCTGGTTCTGACAAGCCACCTTGCCCACAAATATCACAGGTAAACATGTTGGATTAGTTACTTGACACTCATTCAGCTATTTAAGAAAAGGAAAAAGAAATGTGATTGTCCAATACAAAGCATGTAAATATGAACAATATATTCTATAGTAGTTATGACGTATATAGAATACACACTAAAAAAACTTAGATCCTGCAATGTTAGTCAATGTATTTCCTTTTAAGAATACCCAGATCCTCTTTTTTTTCCTGAAGAAGGGTCTAGGCCCGAAACGTCAGCTTTCCTGCTCCTCTGATGCTGCTTGGCCTGCTGTGTTCATCCAGCTCTACACCTTGTTATCTCAGATCCTCATGTGGTTGTGTTGAAACTAAAATAATTTTTCAGAATATATCCAATGGGTGTTAAGAACTCTTCAATAATAATACACCATAATCCAACTCAATCTTCACCTAACTTGATGCCCATATTTTAAGGGGAGTAACTGGACAGCCATGAGAAGAAACAAACTCAATTGATTTTTCCACAGGATTGCTGGAGGCCAAGGGTCAGACCAAAACTACCAGCTGACATCAGATAACATAGTAAACAACATGAAAAAATACTGCATTTATATTGCACCATTCACAATTGGATTTCATTTAAAAAAGAATTTCTTCATTGGCAGTAAACTAAAGCATAGTCATTGTTGTGATGTAGGAAACATGACAGTAAATTTGCATATAGCGAGTTCCTCCAAATAGTAAAGTAAGGTGAAGTCATCATAGTCGCAGAGGACCATCAAGCTGCTCTCTCATTAGAGAGCGAGGTGATTGGTGATGAGTTTAACTTGACGGTGGCTCAAGAAAGATTGAGAAGGCAGGACCTTCATGTTGACTTCAGCCAATGTGGGAATTGAACGCATGCTGTTGGTGTCACTCTGCATCACCAAAAATCGTTCCAGTCAACTGACATAAATGACCCCCACCTCCAAACTGCCGTGATAAAGACTAGATAATGAGTGTTTGTGATGTTGCTTGAATGATAAAATTTTAGGCAGGATACCAGGGATAACTGGCCTACTCTTTCAAAACGATCCCATGGACTTTTACATTGACATCCAAGACAGGCTAGATGAGGAGGTCTCAGTTTAATGTCTCATATGAAACACAGTACCTCCAACTGTGCAGCAGTTGCTTACTTGGCATTGGATTGTCAGCTTTGATTGTGACACTCATGTCCTGGAGTGGGACTAATCCATGGTTCTGAAAATTTTGAGATTAAGGAAGTATAGACATAAAAGCTTTTCAATTCTGGATTGCTGAACACAAAATGAGTACTCACTTTTATGTATGTCTAGGAACCCACAACCTGAAATGTACACATTTAAAATTGAGTCATACAATTCTATCATGCATAGCTCTAGAGTCACTGGACATTAAATAGTCATTACCAGATTAAGTATGCATGAAATGATTTAGCAATGTTACAGCAGTTTCAAATACAGCTTCCGTCACCTGGAAAACTGCACTTCTTAAAACAGTGATCTCTTTTAGCAAGTTGTTTTAGAAAATCCAAAGTAAATTTTAATTTTTTAGTAAATGCTGCCCATCACTTGTCGTTGTTTCTGAGTCAGAAATGGTACTGAATGTTGTGCAATGAGGACCATCACTTCTGATTTTTAATGGAGAGAAGACCATTGGTGAAGCAGTTAATGATGGTTGGGCCAAGGCAACTCCTCTGAGGAACTGTTGAAGAGATAACTAAGGTTTATGATAATTTTGTTTTTATTCATTTTCTGAATATGGATATTGCTGGCAAGGCCAGCATTTAGTGCCTATCCCCAAATACCCATGAACTGAGAAGCTTGTTATGCCATTTCACAGGGCAGTTAGGAGTCAGCCAGTGGATCTGGGAGTTATTAAAACAATACAGTAGTTTCATGATAATGGTTAATTGACCTAGCATATTATTCCAGGTGTATTAACTGAATTTAAACTCAACCAGCTGCAATACTGAGATTGGACTCATGTCTCTGGAATATGAATTCAGCCAATAAGTTCTCTTCATTTTGGCACAAATTCTTAGATACTAATAAGCAGTTTGCAGGGTCAGCTAGTTTGGGTGTGCTCTTGTCATTTCCAGTACCCAGGTTAATGTTAAATGGACGGTCTAGTTTTATTATTATTCAACTTTTCTGTATGATTAATATAAATAAATGGATTGCTTGACTGTTTCAGAGGTCTGTTAAGAGACAATCATGATGCTCTGGGTCTAGAGTCATGAGGCCAGACAAGGGGGTGCCAGTAGATTTCCTCCCTGAAATGGTAATAATGAAGTGAACTAGATGGGCTTTAACAACAGCAAAAACAAACTGCTCTGGGAATTAAACTTAGTTTTCTATAGCTACTAACATTCATTCTATGATATTATTACTCAGAATAACTGCACTTGACATCAAGGCTGCATTTGACTGATAAAATTAAGTAAATAGCTACTAAGGAAAAATTTGAAACATCATTGAATTCCTGAGTAACTATTAAACTTGCCCCATACTTATCTTACACACCCCAACTACACCTTCACCATGCCAGTTACACACTTGCAGTCATCATTCCCCCTATAATTATTTTTGCTACTGTGCAAACCTCCATAGTCCATTTGTGGCAGCAGTTTCTGGAATTGGAAACCATGCATTGTTATGCTGATCAGCATGCATGGGGCTTCCCATCAGCTGCACATCTTACAGGAAACACTGTCCCCAAACTTTGACCTGACACTCCTTTTCCCACCATCAGACGTGAACTCACTCCCCGCTGCCAAACCTGAACCCCCATTCCCCGGCCGGTCCCAATTTCATTTATCCACTACCCACACTTCAAGATCTCAGTGGCTAACCTAAATGAGTATGCCACTACCATTCCAGACTTCATTTGTGTGTGTAGAAGATTGCGTGCTGAAGAAGTTAATCTGAATGTTCCCAATGGGAAACCACGGATGAACCAGGAGATCTGCTCCCCGCTGAAGTCCAGGTCTGAGGCATACATGTCGGACAATCCTGACCTATACAGGAAATCCAGGTACGACCTTTGTAAGACCAGAGATGCCAAGCAGCAATACTAGACTATACTTGAGATCCAAACCAACCACACGGATACCCATCATTTGTGGCAAGGCTTACCCGACACAATAGGCTACAAAGCAAAGTCGAACAGAATCGCACGCAACAATACATCCCTACCCAACAGCTCAATGCATTCTGCGCTCACTTTGAGCAGAAGATCAGTGAAACTATGTCACATCTGCCAACAGCCTCAGATGCATTTGTACCCACGGCACCACTGCAGATGTTAGTTTGGCCTTGACAGTGAGCCCATGGAAAGCAACTGGCCAGATATGGTTCCCTGCGTTGCACTCAGATCCCGGGCAGACCAGCTGGTGGGAGTATTTGCTAACATTTTTAACTTCTCCTTACTACAATCTGAAGTCCCCAACTTCTTCAATACAACCACCATCATCTCAGTGCCAAAGATAAATCATACAGTATGCCTCAATGACTACTGCCCAGTGGCTCTGACTTCCATTATTATGAAGTGCTTTGAGATGTTAATCATGGCTTGCATCAACTCCAGCCTACTAAATTGATTTGATCCTTTGCAATTTACCTACCAGCACAACAGGTCCATGACAGATGCTATCTCCCTGGCCCTACTCTTATCCCTGGAACATCTGGGTAACAAGGATACACACGTTAGGCTCCTACTTACTGACTACAGTTCTGCCTTCAGCACTATAATTCGAAACAAACTTACCTCTAAACTTAGAGATCTAGGTCTCAGCTCCTCCTTCTGTAACTGTATTCTTGACTTCCTGCCCCATAGATTGCAATCAATTAGAATGGGCAACAACACCTTTTCCAGCACAATCTTCAACACTGCGTACTCATCCCCCAACTATACTCCTAAGACAGTCACAATTGTGTGGCCAAATTCTGCCCTAATTCCATGTAAAAGTTTGCTGACCCCACTACTGTTGTAGGTCAGATCTCAAACAATGAATACACGGATTACAGGAATGAGATAGAGTGCTTAGCAGCATGGTGTAAAGACAACAATCTCTCCATCAACGTCAGCAAAACAAAGATGCTGATTATTGATTTCAAGAAGCAGAGAGGAAAGCACACCCCTTCTGCATCAATCGTGCCAATGTGGAGATGGTTGAGAGCATCAAGTTCCTGGGAGTGATGAATACCAACAATCTGCTGTTCCCAACACCGCAAGAAACTACAGAGTTGTGAACACAGCCCAGTCCATCATGCAAACCAGTCTTCAATGCACTGACTCCAACTATACTTCCCGCTGCCTCAAGAAAGTAACCAAAATAATCAAAGATCCCTACCACCACAGTTATACAGCCTTCCAAATGCTTCCATCGAGCAGAAGACATAAAAGTTTCAGTAGACGTATGAACAGATTCAAAAACAGCATTTTTCCCCCACAGTTATCAGACTTTTGAATGGACCTCTCATATGTTAATATTGATCTCTCTCTCTCTCTGCACCTTCTCTGTGGCTGTAACACTGTATTCTGTGCTCTGTCTGTTATCCTGATGCACTTTGTACAGTACAATCTGCCTGTATAGTATGTAAAACAACACTTTTCACTGTATCTCAGTACATGACAACAATAAATCAATTAGTCAGATCCAACCTTAAACATCGCCTACCCTGGTACTGTTGCTACCTTCTTCCTTTTCCCTTCTACCTCTGGCAAATTATTTACCTATCCCTCTACTTACCAGGCTAGCTAACATCATACTTACTTTATGCATTTACCTTTTGACAGCAGCTATCAAAATGTTTGTCTAGACCTTTAAATTTCAGAACACAACAGCTAACTGCTGTGAAAAGCGGGCATGATCTGCCTTCCCCTGATAGTTCTGCACTACAAAAGGAAGTAATCAAGAAGTTTAGAGATAACAAGGTGTGGAGCTGGATGAACACAGCGGGCCAAGCAGCATCATAGGAGCAGGAAAGTTTGACGTTTCGGGCCTAGACCCCTTTTTTCTGATGAAGGGTTTAGGCCCAAAACGTCAAGCTTTCCTGCTCCTATGATGCTGCTTGGCCCGCTGTGTTCATCCAGCTCCACACCTTGTTATCTCGGATTCTCCAGCATCTGCAGTACCTATTATCTCTAATCAAGAAGTTTAGTTAGTTTTTATTTTCCCTGCTTCAGTCCACATTTTTTGCCAATAACCTGTTATTTGATGTTCTTATAATTAATTCCTGAAACTTGATTAGTCACAAGAGTCATTACAACACAGGAGGCCATTAAGTTCATGATGGCACCCCGTACAGTAAGTCAATCAGTCCATCTCCCCTGCTCCGTCCAGTTAGCCCTGGAAGTATTTAAGTGTTGGTCAAATTTCCTTCTGAAATAATTTGTCATCTTTATTTCAATCACCCTTATAAATAGCAAGTTCCAGCTTACTACAACTTGCAGCATAAAAAGGTTCTTTCTCACAGTCCCCAGTACTGCTTGCCCAAAACCTTATTTCAGTCTCTCCTAGTCCTCGTATATCAGCTAAGGGAACAGCTTTTATTCTGCTGTTTTATCTAAAGCTGTGTTGCAGTCTTCTAGGTTATAATTTCCCTACAGCCTCTCTCTTGCTCCAAGAGAAACAATCTCAGCATCTCCAATCTAACACAGTATCTAAAATCTCTCAACTCTGGAACCATCCTCCTCTGCACCCTTCAAAGATCTTCATATCCTTCCTCAAAAGTGTGACCATAACTATACACAATACTCTAGGTGGATCCACCCAGAGCTTTATAAGAAAAATACAGAATAAATTCCTCGGAAATAGCAAGAACTGCAGATGCTGGAGTTAGAGATAACACAGTGTGGAGCTGGAGGAACACAGCAGGCCAGGCAGCATCAGAGGAGCAGGAAAGTTGACGAGAGAGGTTGTAGGGAAATTACAACCTAGAAGACTGCAACAAAGCTTTAGATAAAATAGCAAAATAAAAGCTGTTTCCTTTGCTGATATACAAGGGCCAAGAGAGACTGGTCTCTGGTTTTGGTCAACTTTCCTGCTCCTCTGATGCTCCCTGGCCTTCTGTGTTCCTCCAGCTCCACACTGTGTTATCCCAGAATAAATTCCTGTCCTTTTATCTTCATTTATGAAGCAAAGATCATTACGCCTTGTTAACTAATCTATCAATATGTCTGGACACTATCAAAAATCTATGCACACAAATACCCAGGTCTTTTTGTGCCTAAACATCCTTTAGAACCATGTCATTCAGGGTATATTGCCTCTCCCTATCCGTTCCATCAAAATACACATCATGCTTCTCAGTGCTAAATTCCATTGGGCAATTTTCTGTCCATTCTGCTAACCAATCCATGTAACACTGCAGTTGATTGGTATTACCCTCAGTTTAGCACAAGGTTTGGTACCTTCTCGGTGTGACGTTGTGAGGTAACAGTAATGTAATTCAGAGTCCCAGATTAGTGCTGTAGAATTCCATCACGACAGGTGGTCAAATTTAAACTTCACACAACAAATATAGAAAGGACGGACCAGGAAAACTTCTGATAACCAAACAAGTACAGACAGTAGCAGAATGTACTATGTAAAGGAACCAGTGGCTCAGTAGCACCACTAATGACTGATTTCTAAAGGCCATAACTGCTAGGATGGGTTTGTGGCTGGTAGTGATGGGAAATAATTTACTTCACTCATCCTCACCAATCTATCCACCACAGATGCATCTATTCTTCACCTTGTTAGCAGGAATGACCACCACATAAATCCATGTGGATTAAGTCCCAACGCATATACTCAATCGTGTTATGGTGAAGAGAGCAAGCAAAAGTGAGCTCCGTGAGTTGCTATGGCCCATCAGCAGCAGAATTGCATTCCACCAGAACTGATAGCTTCATTGCTTGGCATATCCCTCACTTCATTTAACATCAAGCAAGGGATCAACCCTGGTTCAAAGAAGTATGCAGGAGGACATGCCAAGAGCAGCACCAGAAATTGCTGAAAACAAGGTAAACAAACACGGAAGGCTTGAGAAATTCAGGAAGTCTGACAGCATCTGTGCAGAGAAATAGGGTTAAAGTTTCATGTCAGGTATGGCTCTTCTTCAAAACCACAGAAGTCGTTCTGCCCCACTCTGCTCTATATACATGAGATCTGGATGGTGTACCAGTGTTATACTAAGATGCTCAACCACTTGCACCCAAATTGCAGTTGTGCTCTTCTGCAGATCACGTGGCAGGGCAGAATACTCAGCCACTGAAGTGCTCATCCTAACTGGCATGTCAAGCATCCACATCATATTGACATAATCACAACTGAATCGGGCTGGTCACCTAGCCAGAATTCTTCACAGCTGCTTACCAAAGTGGCTCTTCTCTCCAGCAAACTCGGTCAGAACTCAAATGCCTGTGAATTCCTATCCTATCTGCAGTAGAATCTTTTGGACCCAGGTCGGCTTCAGCAGTCACTTAATTTACCACTGGAATCCTGCCAGTCATTCCAAAGGGTGAAGACGGCTGACCCTTACATTAAATGTTGATTAAGGAATACCACCTTCCTTACCAGTCCACAGGCCTTTCTTGATTTCCTTTTCACAGCCTGGCCGACAGACAAGAAGAACTACCTTCTTGACCCTACCTGGCTTGGAACCATAAAAGACACCTTGTATCGTGATTTTAATATCTAATTATTTGTGACCGTCGCTTCCCCCCCCCCCCTTAGAGCTAGGGCTGAGACTCAGCGTAAAACCTCGCTTTTCTCACAATTGAGTAGCAGCTGCGGTGTTTCGTCTAACTTCTTCCCCCACTACTGCGCAGGCGCACGGTGTTCTCTCTTCCGGTGGAGAGGGCAGTTTTGTTTTTCATCGCCAATGTGTCACAGCAAAAGGATTCCCCCACTCCACCACTTCCGGTATAAGGATTTTCATTTTGGAGCGGGTTGGGGGAAGACCGCTTGATTGTTTTTTTTTAAATAGCAATCCCGTAATCGGACGGATATGTTATTTTTGTTTTGTGAAATGGAAAGTACGATAATCAAACTGGAGAAGAGGGCTTTATTTTAGAAGTGAGTTGACAGAGTCGTAAACGATTGGTTGGGGAGAGAAAAGTTGTTGAGGTTGCGCAGACGCAGATAGTGCGTCGGAGTCGAGGTGGCTGTTGGGATTGATGCGCCCGCGCTGCCGCCATATTGTGGGTTCGGGTCTGAGGGTCTAACGGTCGGTGCGTGAGAGCTCGGAGAAGCGAGCGACAGCTGTAGGTGAGCTCCTTCCTTCCTCCCTCCCTCCACACTCCCCCCACCCACCGTTATCCCTGGAGACTCTCCGGTCGCCAACAACTGGGCCTTCTTCGTCGGGACTCTTGTAGCCATGGCGTTCTCTGTGGTAGGCCGTCCCCAAAATCTAGGACGCTCCACACCCTGCACTTCGGCCTTTAACTAGCGGGCCGCATTTGCCGTGTCTCCCCGTGCCGTGGGTATTCCCTGGACAACCCTCTGATTCCCTGAGTGTGTGTGTGTGTGGGGCGGCGGCGAAGGAGGAGACAGAGGTTCTCCTCCACCGTTTCCAAAGGCGAATCGCCACTTTTTTTCCAAGCCCCGTCCTCGTCCACCCCTCAGATTCTTCAGCCGGTTGTTTAAAATCGCAGGTTTTGTTTTGGTAACTGTCATAGTATTTACAAGTGAGGTGGGGCATTGGTGGACGACTTGCTTCACCCGCCTAGCCATAGCGATACAAAGATGGGCTGTGGTAGGAATGTGGAAGCTAGGGATGTAGTTTGATCCCGTCCGAAATTTTAAGGGATGGTGTTTAACTTCCGGGGGGCGGTAGAGACTGAAAGTAAAGGAAAAGATTTTTATTTGGTCCAAAGTAACCGTTTCTATTGTAATAAAAACTTGAACTATCAGGCTACAGTTCTGAGTTCTAATACTACTTTTGCTGGTCAGAGATTGTTATACTGAGTTGTCATGTCATGGCTGTATGAAATGTACAATGTCCTGCATCACCTGAAGATTGCTAGTTGCAGTAGACAAACTCTGGCTATATTAGAGCATTCACATTTAAATTAGAACAATGTTCAAATTACGTTATAACACTTGATAGTTTGAGTACCTCTGTCAGGGATCGTAGGAGTGATACTTACGGAGTTTGAGTAATGTGTGGTGTCCAAGGAACTGTGAATTGAGTGCAGGAAGTCAAAGTGGCAACTGTCTTAAAGTCGTAGAGATATGTACAGCATGGAAACAGACCCTTCGGTCCAACTTGTAACTACCAATCAGATATCCTAAATTAATCTAGCCCCATTTACCAGCATTCGGTCCTTTTCCCTCTAAACCATTCCTATTTGTGTACCCATCCAGATGGATTTTAAATATTGTAACTACCAGCTGCTTCCTCCACCCCTGCCAGCTCATTCCATTCACATACCACCGTCTATGAAAAGGTTGCCCCTTAGGTCCCTTTTAAATCTTTCCCCTCTCAGCTTAAGCCTATGCCCTCCAGTTTTGGACTCTCCTACCCTGAGGGAAAAAAGACTTGTCCATTCACTTTATCCATGCCCCTCTATAAGTTCACCCCTCAGTCTCCGATGCTTCAGAGAAAATAGCCCCAGCCTTTCCCTATAGCTCAAATCCTCCAATTCTGGCAACATCCTTGTAAACTTTTTCTGAACCCTTTCAAGTTCCACAACATCTTTCCTATTATGGGAAGACCAGAATTGAATGCAGTATTCCAAAGGTGGTCTGACCAATATCCTGCATGGCCACAACATGACCACCTCCCAACTCCTGTACTCGTGCACTGACCAATAAAGGCAGGCGTACTAAATGTCTCCTTCACTACCCTGTCATCCCCATCTCAAACATGTCTTCCTGAGTTTCTGGAAAGGAGTTACATAACACTGATAATTAGAAAGTACAAAAATATTGGAGGAGTAACATCCATTGTGTTTTAAAAGAGTAGGGCTCAGAAAATTGGGACCCACAATGATAACACTACAAACCCTGTGTCTCATCACAGGGACCTGAGGTTCACCTGGACCATCTCCAACACTTCTCTCTCCTTCCTGGACCTCTCTGTCTCCATCTCGGGTAACCACCTAGAAACCGATGTCCATTTCAAGCCCACTGACTCCCACAGCTACCTGGAATACACCTCCTCCCACCCACCTTCCTGCAAAAATGCCATCCCCTATTCCCAATTCCTTCACCTCCGCCGTATCTGCTCCCAGGATGAGACATTCCACTCCCGTACATCTCAGATGTCCTCATTCTTCAAGGACCGCAACTCCCCCCCCCCCCCCCCCCAGTGGTTGAGAACGCCCTCGACCGTGTTTCCCGCATTTCCCGTAACTCATCCCTCACGCCCTGTCCCCGCAATAATAACCAAAAAAGAATCCCCCTCGTCCTCATGTACCACCCGGATCCAACGCATCATCCTCCGACACTTCTGCCATCTGCAATCAGACCCCACCAAAGACATTTTTCCCTCCCCACCCTTATCTGCCTTCCGGAGGGACCACTCCCTCCGTGACTCCTTTCTCCACTCCACACTCCCCTCCAGCCCCACCACACCCGGCACTTTTCCCTGCAACCGCAGGAAGTTCTACACCTGCCCCCACACCACCTCCCTCACTCCAATCCCAGGCCCCAAGAAGACTTTCCACATCAGGCAGATGTTCACCTGCACATCTGCCAATGTGGTATGCTGCATCCGCTGTACCCGTTGTGGCTGCCTCTACATTGGGGAAACCAAGCGCAGGCTTGGGGACCGCTTTGCAGAACACCTGCGCTCAGTTCGCAATAAACAACTGCACCTCCCAGTCGCGAACCATTTCAACTCCCCCTCCCATTCCTCAGACAACATGTCCATCCTGGGCCTCCTGCAATGCCACAGTGATGCCACCCGAAGGCTGCAGGAACAGCAAATCATATTCAGCCTGGGAACCCTGCAGCCCAATGGTATCAATGTGGATTTCACAAGCTTCAAAATCTCCCCTCCCCCAACCACATCCCAAAACCAGCCCAGCTCATCTCCACCTCCCTAACCTGTTTTTCCTCTCACCCAGCCCCTCCTCCCACCTCAAGCTCCACCCCCATCTCCTATCTACTAATGTCATCCCGTCCCCTTGACCTGTCCGTCCTCCCTGGACTGATCTATCCCCTCCCTACCCCCCAACCTACACTCACCTTTACTGGCTCCATCCCCGCCTCTTCGACTTGTCTGCCTCCTCTCCACCTATCCTCTCCTCTATCCATCCTCTATCCGCCTCCCCTTCTCTCCCTATTTATTTCAGAACCCGCTTCCCCTCCCCCATTTCTGATGAAGGGTCTAGGCACGAAACATCAAGCTTTCCTGCTCCTATGATGCTGCTTGGCCTGCTGTGTTCATCCAGCCCCACACCTTGTTATCTTGGATTCTCCAGCATCTGCAGTACCTTTTATCTCTCATTGCACCTGCTAGCTTCTCCAACCTATCCCCGTAGTCAATTACTGTATTTTCGCACCGTTGTCTCTTTCCCCATTGCCACCTGCTTCCGGTGTTTTTATATATCTGACACTCTCAGGGAGGTTGTCTGTTGTGATTTGAGCACATTGCAGGTGCCAAGAGTTGAAGATTTAATGGAACCTTGCTGAATTACTGAGTTATGATTTTCCAGCTAGAATTCTGTTGACAGATTAATTTTACTATATTTTCTATTTATTTCTAGATTGTTTGTTTATAAACTGAAATTTCTGTTCTAACAACCCATTCTCACACTCAACTGTTTCTTAAGAGTTAGAAAATAATTCTATTGGCTGGGGAACCGGTTGATGTTTCTAGTTTTTCTTAGACATCTGAAGCTTCAGTATGTAGGATATACCATTTGATCTAGTGATGGATAAATTAAGTTATACAAATTGCAAATAGTCAGAACACAACAGAGTTACTCAAACATTCTCCAGTTGTTTTAAAGTTAAATCATTTAATCAAAGTCTGTACTATTAAAAGGGACTTAGGCTAGGGAGGGAGAGAGAACAATAGTAATTGAATGTCCTAAAATAAAGGCACATTTTTGTGAAATACATAGCCTTAAATATTTTTAAAGGTTTTCTGGAAGTTACAAGCCCTGAAAATTTGGAATATTTTCAACATTTCAAAAGTATGAATTAAAATTAGATGTCATATTTCAAAATATACTATCATAGATTTTTTTAAAGTGTGATTGCCTTTGTATTTAAGGTGAAAATCTATCCGTTATGGTGCTTTTACAGCTGTAAGGTTTATTTGATCATATTGGGAATGTTTAAATACAGGCATGGCAAGCCCAGTAAAAGATAACTACAGGATGAGAAGCTACAAGAACAAAGCATTAAACACTCAGGAAATGCGAAGACGACGAGAGGAAGAAGGTATCCAGTTAAGGAAACAGAAAAGGGAAGAGCAGGTGTGTATGTGATAATAGGTCTGTAAAAGCTTCTTGATAAGTAGACCTGGTTCATTCCTTCATTTGATTACTTTTTTTCTGCTTGTGTTCCAGTTGTTCAAGCGCAGGAATGTGGCAGTTCCCGGAAGTGATGAAGCCATGTTTGAAAGCCCTATTCAAGACCCTGATATAAGCTCTACTGTAGTATCTTTACCTGGCGTAAGTAGAAAGAGCAAGAATGTTTTTGTCTATGTTGAACAGAATTTCTAAACACTGAAGTGTCCATTCTTAAATGTCTACAATTGTAGGAAGGTGTAATCACAGTAGAAATGGTACAGATGATCTTTTCAGAAGATCCTGATCAGCAACTCGCAGCCACACAGAAGTTTCGGAAACTGTTGTCAAAAGGTGAGAACCTTGTGCTGAATGCAGTGCTGTAGAGAGTTGTTACTGTTGATAAGAACCAAGTCTTTCAGTGGGAGGAAGAGGAAGAAACTACCAGTAGTTTGGAGGGAAGGGAAGGAGCAGGAGCCTGCCAGAGTGGTGATAAGGGAGTAGGAAGGGTGGACTGCCAGAACAAGGCAATAAGGATTCCTTTTGCACATTGTCTTGAGACAATTTAAATGCAGTGCTGCCTGGGAAAGCGTTGCTTTCCTTTGAAATGTGGTTTTAAGTTTAATGGAAGGTTGATCATTATTGAGGATATTGATTACTTATAATATTGCATCTGTGCGAGTCCAAATACCAACAGTCCCCGGGTTACAAACAGGTTCCGTTCCTGAATATGTTCATAAGTCGATTTGTGTACAAGCCGGAGCACAATTCATTTCGGTATAAAATAGCTGTTCGTAAGTACAAGCAAATGTTCGCATGTCTAGTCTTTAAAATTAATATTCTTACGGAATCTCGCTTGTAAGTATGTGTGTTTATAAGGGAGAGGTACGTAAATCAGGGATTGCCTGTACCCATAGGTCAATATAGATACAGAAGATGTTGTAACTACGTGATTGGGCTAACATGAGTTGGTAAGAAGTGAAAAATAGACCCAAAATTAAATATCAGTTTGAGAAAATCACGGAGCTGGAATGAGAGGATGGGCTTACTGTTACCATTTCTATCGTGTATTCTAATCATCGAGTAGGTGGACACTTAAATACTGGACCGATGAAAGTACATACAACTCCTGCATCCTTTGTTTAATGTCTGGGTTTCTGCGGTATTCTCTCTCATTGTAACAATTGTTTTCCTGTTCTGTTTTACCGTCCAGGGATCTCTAGTTTTGGATGAATGGTCTTTTTTTTCCATAATGGGAAATCTTGTGAAATTTAGTGCCATTTTTCTCTATTTTAAGTGTTAAGTAAATAAGAACAAATGCACATTTCACAACAATTAGATTTTTTAAAATTCATTTGTGGGGATGTGGGCATCGCTAGCTGACCAGCATTTATTGCCTGTCCCTAGTTTCTCTTGGGAAGATGGGGGTGAACTACCTTCTTGAACTGCCACAGTCCACCTGCAGTGGGTTGACCCATAATGCCATTATGGGGAGAATTCCAGGATTTTGACCTAGTGACCGTGAAGGAACGACGCTATATTTCCAAGTCTGGATGGCGAGTGGCTTGGAGGGGATATTGCAAATGGTGTTCCCATGTATCTGCGGCCCTTGTCCTTCTAGGTGGACGTGGACGTGGTTGTGGGTTTGGAAGATGCTGTCTGAGGATCTTTGGCAAATTTCTGCGGTGCATCTTGCAGATAGTACACAGTGCTGCTGCTGAGTGTCGGTGGTGGATGGAGTGGATGCTTGTGGATGTGTTGCCAATTAAGCGTGCTGCTTTGTCCTGGATGTTCTCAAGCTTCTTGAGTGCTGTTGGGTATGCATCCATCCAGGCAAGTGGGGAGTGTTCCATCACGCTCCTGACTTGTGCCTTGTAGATGGTGGACACTTTCTGGGGAGTCAGGAAGTGAGTTAATTGCTGCAATATTCCTAGCCTCTGACCTGCTGTTGGTAGCCACTGTATTTATGTGGCAAGTCGAGTTGAGTTGCTGGTCAATGGTATCCTCCAGGACATTGATAGTGGGGGATTCAGTGATTGTAACACCATTGAGTGTCAAGGAGCGGTAGTTAGTCTCTCATTGGTGATGGTCATGGCCTGATATTTATGTGGCATGAATGTTACTTACCACTTGTCAGCCCAAGCCTAGATATTGTCCAAATCTTGTTGCATTTGATCATGGATTGCATTAGTATCTGAGGAGTTGCGAATGGTGCCGAACATTGTGCAATCATTGGCGAACATCCCTACTTCTCACCTTAAGATTAAGCGAAGGTCGTTGAAGCAGCTGAAGATGGCTAGTACCTTGAGGAACTTCTGCTGAGATGTCTTGGAACTGAGGTGACTGACATCCACTGACCGTAACCATCTTCCTATCTGCCAGGTATGACTCCAACCAACGGAGAGTTTGCCCTTGATACCCGTTGTTTCCAGTTTTGCTAGGGCTCCTTGATGTCATGCTCAGTTGAATATATCCTTAATGTTAAGGGCTATCATCCTCACCTCTGCAATTAACTTCTTTTTGTCCATGTTTGAATCAAGGTTGTAATGAAGTCAGGAGCTGAGTGGCCCTGCTGGAGCCTGCCTGGGTGTCACCTGAGCAAGTGCTGCTTGATAGCACTGTTGAAGACACGTTCCATCATTTTACTGATGACCGAGGGTATACTGATGGAGCTATAATAATCATGAAGTGAATTGAATTGGCTGAAGACTGGTGGCTGTGATACTGAGGACCCTGGAGGAGGGAGAGATAAACTCGGCACTTCTAGCTGAAGATTGCTGCGAATTCTTTAGCCTTATCGTTTGCACTGATGTGCAGAGATTCTCCTACATAGAGGATTTGGCAGTTGAATTTGTCCAGCATCTTCATTACATTTTGTTTTACTTGTTTGACTGTGCCTGTGTCAAAGTTTGAGCTGAACACTTAAAACCCCCCAGAACGGTCAAGTCAATCACTACTACTTAATGAACACATGCAGTTCGCAAATTTTCCAAGATTGTAACCTATATCGATGACAGCAAGGAAGAAGTCAGTTTCCTATCCTATGAATATTATGGAGTTGATTTGTTTGTTTCAAAAAGACTTTGTAATATGTTCATTCTTGTTAACCCTTCCTGTGAATGTAATGGGTATCTACAGTATTCAGTATCAGTCAAGTCCACACTTAGGTACAAATTGTTGCGCTCAACCTAGGCACAAGAATACATGTGGCAGAACTTCTGAAGTTAATGAGACAAAGTAACAATCTTTGGTTCTCCCGTAGATCGCGTTGAATTTATCCTTCGTTGAATCTATTTAATCCTAATCTTTAGCAATGAATCAGGTATGCTGACAGGCTTCAGATTTTTAAGAGACATTTCATTATCTCCTAATGTAAATCATTCAATGTTGTTGTCTCAACACTCAAAATGGCTACTAAGACTTTTTAATGAATCAAAAACTTCAGTAATTAGGATAATCCCTAGTTCTCTAGGTGATGGTTCAGCTTTTGTTGTCTGCTGAATAGCTTACTATCATGCTGATCCATTGGAGAAGAGAGAGTTCCCTTGACTCTCAAATCATGCTGATCTGACCAATGTCAGAGTTTTTGTGACTTAAAAGTAGTGATGAAAGAGTCTGAAATTCTGTCCCACAATGCTAAATTAAATGGATATTTCAAGTAAAAAAAAGGTTGTGCCAGAACAGCAGATTATTATGGAGGCAAATGAAATGTTTGTTGTAAGTGGAATGAAATAAAGGTGTTTGCTATAGTTGTGTATGGCATTGTTGAGAATAAGTCTGGAGCAACATGGACACTTTTAGTCTCCTTTCCTAAAGAAAGGACAATTGCATTCGAAACTTCAGACAAGGTTTTGTTGACTCGTTCTTGAGATGAAGGAATTTTCTAATTAGTAAAAGTTGTTCAGTTTTAGTCTGTATCCATTGAGGTTCAGCAGAGTGAGAGGTGATCTGATTGAAACATATAGGTCGCTGAGGGAACGTGATGTGTTGGATGCTGATTCCCTTTGAGAGAAATTACAATGAATGCAAATAGTTTTAAATAAAGGACCGTTCACTTAAGACGGATGATGAAAAAATTTGAGGGTTGAGAGTTGAGGGAACTCTCTCTTCAATGGATCCAGGGTCGCTGAATATTTTTAAGCAGAGGTAATGACTTCCTTGCTAGTCAATTATTTGAGTATTAGGGTTAGACAGGAGTTGAGACCACTGTCACATCAGCCATAATCTAAATGAATAGCGTAGCAAGCACAGGACAGAATGGTCATTTAATTTATATGTTCATTTCCTACAAGCAAATAAGTAGCATGTCTTACTGAAATATTTGACTTTTATTTTAATCACATTCTGGGTATCATAGAACAGGATAATAGGAATTATGGAAAAATGGTATCCTGGATTTCACTTATAAATATTCCCTTTCAGAACCTAATCCTCCAATAGATGAAGTCATAAATACACCTGGTATTGTGCCAAGATTTGTGGAGTTTTTGAAGAGGAATGAGAATTTTACCCTCCAAGTGAGTTTTTTAATGAGTTTGTTTTGGTAATGAATCTCAGAACATTACACAAAAGAAGTATCAGTATGTCCTTCAGAGTAACACATCTGTTATTTTACAACAGACATGTATTTAACATGCCATGCTGTAAAATGCAGAATAATTCCAATCTTCAGAGTTAGCCACTCATGACGTGTAAAGCAAACTTGGCCTCCAGCACCCCTTCAACTATATGTTGAGTATTCTAATCGCTTTAACCTCCTGTTATAAAATCATAGAATTTGTACAGTGTGGGAACAGGCCCTTTGGCCCAACAAGTCCACACCGACCCTCAGAGCGTCCCACCCAGACCCATCCCCCTATAATCCACCTAAGCTACACATCCCTGAACACTATATGGGCAACTTAGCATGGTCAGTCCACCTAACCTGCATATCTTTGGACTGTGGGAGGAAACCCACGCAGACACGGGGAGACTCCTAATTTTGCATTCTAGCAGATACCTGAAGAAATCTAGTGGCCAGATCTGGATAAAGTTTATGTAGTCTAATATGTTATACAAATTCAATGTTGTTTTCTTGGTATTTTTTATTAGCTTTGTGTAAACCTGAGAATCTCATTTAATTTAATGACCACTTCCATCAGATTTTCAGCTCTTATAGAAATCATAGAATCTCTACAGTGTGGAAGTAATCCATTCAGTCCGTCGAGTCCACACTGCCCCTCCAAAGGGCATTCCATCCAGACCCCCCACTCCCAACTAAGTAAAAATCAGTCTGCCTCAGCCTTGAATATACATTATGACCTGACGCCAACAGCTCACTGTGGTAAAGAATGCCACAGATCTATAATCTATAATATAAAATTTCTCAACTGTCGTAAATGTGAGATATGCCCTCTGGTCCTAGATTTTTCTGCTTCAGAAGATCTTGGCTAATGTGCTTGTGTTCTGACATTCCCATATACCCTGATAACCTTAGATTCACGTTAAGGGAATCCATCTACCTTACAATCGCCTTACAAATATTCATTGACCCCACCTCCACTGCCTTCTGAGGGAGAGGATTCCAAAGCTGCACATTCTAAGAAAAAAAATCTCCATTCTGCCACAAAAGGTGACCCTGATGTTAAACATTTCCCCCAGTTTTGGACCCCCCTTTTCTCTTCCACCTTATCAAGACCATTCAGGATCTTTACAGTTCAATCAGGTCGCCACTCTCCTAAACTTCCGTGGAGACATGTCTAATGCTGGCCATTCCAGGTATCACTCAAGTAAACCACTTCTGAACTACCTTCAACACATTTACACCCTTCCGTAAGTAAGGAGGCCAAAAGCGCATAAAGTATTCAGGGCGTGGCCTTGCAATGCTTTGCATAATCTGACATAATAACATGCATTCTGGATCTAATGAAAAACACTTCCTTCAAATGTTATGTTGCACTTATGCCTGAATTCTTTTTTCTGGCTCATTTTCAAATTTATATTGTGAATCAACCCAAAATGTTTTACATTTTTACAACTTCAACCTCCATAAACAGTTAAGAATTGTATTACACTAGATTCATTATAAAGAATCAGAAATACCATACAATTTACAATGTGAACTTGCAGTATTTTATTAATAATTAGAATAAAATTTTTATCTCCACTGAGCTTTAAAAACACGTGAAAGAACAGAAAACAAAAACAGTACATTTTTAATACTTTAATAGTGATGATCAATTTTTGTACTTTAATTCTGCAGTTTGAGGCTGCATGGGCTTTAACCAACATTGCTTCTGGAACATTTCTCCATACTAAAGTGGTTATAGAAGCTGACGCTGTTCCTATTTTCATTGAGTTACTTAGCTCGGAATACGAGGATGTGCAAGAACAGGTATTCCTTTGTTACATATGTGGTCATTTAATTTGTGTTTTTATACCGAGTCATTATCTTGCACAGTTAACTGGTGTTGATCCTTGCTGTCACCAAACTTGCAATATAGAAAATAAATGCAAAAATTGTACATCTATTTTAAAATATTTTTGTCACAACGTGAAGGCTTCAATTAATATCTCAAGTGGAGATTGAAAAACGTGGAGGACCAAGTTACTGTAGATACTGAATCCATGGAGAGAAAGCAAGCTAACATTTCAAGTCTAGATGAGCCTTGCAGCATTTATGCTGTAGTTGATGAGGGTGGTGGGTTTAGACTGCTGGTTGTGAAAAGATGTTAATAGTTCAGATTAAGTGATCAGAATGTGAGGATGTCACAGTTGTCTACCTGCCAAACTGGAAAGAACAGACAGTCCCACTAGGGGAGGAGATAGAGGGTATGATAACAGAATGTAACAAATAAAGCTCAAAGAAAGGGAAGGAATGAGAGAAGATTCGCAATTTGATGGTGTTGAACTCCAATATGAAGTCCAGAAGGCTGTAAAATGCCTAGTCTGAAGATGAGACGTTGTTCCTCCAGTTTGCACTGTGATTCACTGGAACACTGAAGCATGCTGAGGACAGACAGATGGACATGCACGCAGGACACTGTGTTAAAATAATGCGACGGGAAGGTCGGCGTCTTGCTTGAGCATAGACTGAGGTGTTCTGCAAAGCAATCACCCAGTCTGTGTTTGGTTTCTCCAATGTAGATTAGGCCACATTGGGTGCAGGGAATACAATGAAAAGATTGGAGAAAGTATGGGTGAAATGCTGCTTCACCTGGAAAGACTGTTTAGGCCCTTGGGTGGTGAGCAGGGAGGAGGTGAAGGGGCAGGTGTTGCACCTTCTGTGGGTTACACGGGAGGGTGCCATGGGGAGGGTGGGGTGGTGTTTGTAGTTATGGAATGGAGCAGGGCCTCCCAGTGGGAGTGATCCCTGCGAAATACAGACTGAAAGATGTTTGGTGGTGGTCTGCTAGAGTTGTCTGAAATGACAAAGAATAATCCTTTGAATGTGGAGGCTGGTGGGATGACAAGTGAGGATGGGGTGTGGGCATGGGTGGTGGTGGTGCCTGGATCTGTGTTTTTAAAAGGTACTGAAAGGACACTGGGACACTTTAAAGACACTTACTGGAAGTCTCATAATATAGGAACAGAAGAAATAGGAATAGGTGCAGGTCATTCAGCCTGTCAAGCCTGCACCATTCAGTGTGATCCTGTCCCTGCTTTCTCACCATACCCTTTTGCCCTAAAAACTGTCTAAATGCTTCTTGAAGAAGCTGAATGTTTTGCTCTCCCCAGTTTTCTGGAGGCAGAGAATTCCACAGGCCAACCATGCTGTAGGTAAAGAAATTTCTTCTCCGTCCTAAATGGCCCTGGTTCTGGACTCCTTTATCATTGAGTACCTCCTTTTTTTAATAGATTTCTGAGATCCCTCTGCTTATTCTTCCAAACTCCAGTGAATACAGTCCTAACCAATTCAGTCTCTCTTCATAAGAGTTCTGCTTTGCTAGGAACCAGTTTAGTAAATCTATGTTGCATTCCCTCCAAGACAATTCCTCAGGTAAAGAGACCAAAAGTGCTTACAGTATTCCAGGTGTGGTCTCACCAAGACTTCTACAATTGCAGTAAGACATTCCTGCTTCCGTACTCACATTCTTGTTATAACGCCCAACGTACTGTTAGCCCCCTTTTACGTCTGCATGTTTACTTTCATTGGTGTACGAGAATGCCCAGGTCTTGTTGCACCTCTCTCCTTCACAATCTTTTGCCGTTCAGTTAATCTGTCTTTCTGTTTTTACTGCCACAGTGGACAACCTCGCGTTTATCCATGTTGTAATGCATCTGCCATGCGTTTACCCAGTCACTCAACTTGTCCAAATCACACTGGAGCATAGGTTCATGCTGCACAGAAAAGGACCTTTGGCCAGTCAAGCCTGTGCTGACCTTGTTATACCAATCCCACTTTCTAGCACTTGCTGCATACCCTTGAATTTTGTGACGTTTTAGATGTCATTCACATACTTTTCACAGATTCTGAGGTTTCCCACTTTTACTGACCTCCCAGGCAGTACGTTGCAAATTCTCACCACCTCTGGGTGAAAACATTTTTTTCCTAAACCACCTACCCTTTACCGTAAAATGATGCTTCCACATTATTGTCCCTTCAACCAATGGGAACATCTGCTTTCTATTCACTGTGTCCATGCCCCTCATGATCTTATACAGCTCAATCAGGATCACCTTAGCCTTCTCTCCTCTAAGAAAACAAACCGAGCCTATCCGTTTCTCATCAAAACTAAAATGCTCCAATGTAGGCCACATCTTGGTGAATCTCCTTTGCAACCCTTAAGTACAATTCTATCCTTCCTATAGTGAGGCAACCAGAACGGTACACAATTGTGTACAAACGAATGTGTTTTTTTTGCACATGTCCAATATAACTTCCCTGCTCAAATAATTGTGCCACAGCTGATCAAGACAAGTGTCCTGCATGCTGCCTTAACCTGCCATCCCTGAAATTAACCTGTCCTGCTTTTAACAATCTGTGGACAGGCACTCCCAAGATCTCTCTGTTCCTTTGAGGATTCTAGTGCCCTGCAATTCAGAGTATTCCCTGTCTCATCTCTTCTTCCAAAGTACATCACTTCACACTTTTAAGGATTAAATTCCATCTGCCACTGATCTGCCTATGTTACCAATCTGTCTATCTTTCTGTAACCTAAGACCTTTCTCCTCACAGTCAATTATCTGGCCAGTCTTTGGGTTATCTGCAACTTACATATCCCATCATGTTCTCATCTGTATCATTTCTACATACCAAGAACAGTGAGGGACCTGCCTGTCACTTTGCTTGTTTCCCATTTTGTCTTGTTTTCTTCCCCTTGTCTCCCTTTTCTTGAGTTTCTGTTTTAGGTTCCCATTTTCCCTGCCATTTATAGTTTAAACCCTCCCCAACTGCAGTAGCAAATACTCCCCTAAGCAGTGCAATCCATTAGCTTGTAGTGCTCCCCCTCTCCTCACTGATCCCAATGTTGCAGGAATCTGAAATCTTCCCGTTTACAGCATCTCTCCAGCAATGGATTCATCTGACAGATCCTGTGGTTTATACTTTGACTAGCGGGGGTCACTAGTAACAATCCTGAAGTTATGACGTTGAGGTCCTACTTGTAACTTGCTTCCTAAATCCCCATATTCTACTTTTTAGGATCTCGTCTGTTTACCCGTGTCACTGATATAGATGCGTATTGTGCCCACTCCAAAATGTCATGGAGCTGCTCCAAGACATCCTTGATCTGAGCCTCAGGAGGCCGCATACCATCCTAGAGTCTCGTTTACAGCCATAGAAAAGTCTGACTATTCCCCTTACAATTAAATTTCCTATTACAATAGCATGTTCACACTTATTCCTCCTCCCTTCCAGCAGAGCCAACCATATATTGCAACAAATTTGGCTATTGTTACTTTGCCAAGAAGCTAACTGTTTCCACCTCCCCAACCCCCACCCCCAAAACAAAGCAACAAAACAGTATAAATGTTTGCAAGGGAATGACCACAGCAGACTCCTGCATATGTTGCCTAATCCTCTTTCTCTCCTTAACGTTCGTCCATTCCTCTTGTGCCTGTGGAGTGCCCACCTCTTCTGTATATGCTATCCATGTTGCTTTCAAACTGTTTGAAGTCCTGGAGACCCCCATCTTTCTGAGAGAGCGTCTTCAGGTTCTTGTGCAAGAGCTGGAAAACCAAAAAGGATATTCTCTCTGAAAGGCTTCAAAAAGACTTTCTCTCAATATCTGCTGAGCAAAGTGTCAAAGGAATCCTAGGGACAGCCCCATATATTTATTGGCTCCCATCTAGATGTGTGATGATGCAAGGCTAAAAGCCATTTGACTATTTCATTATTGTAGCTTTGTATTCTTAGAATTGGTAAGTATTTTTGGCCAGAGTCTCTTTTTTCTTTTTCAAAGTTGATTTCTGCAGAGAGATTCTCCTTTTCTCTTTATTAACTGATGTTTGTGGGGTTTGGGTTATATAAAAGTGTAACAACATATTTCCATCTACTGTTTATCAGCTTTGTGTCTTTGTCAAATAAATATTCACTTTACAATGTTGTGACCTTTGGAATAGCATGATTAAACAGTACATACCTCTGACCTTGGACATAATAAAACACAAATAGCTTGTGCAACATGAAGCATTTTGAACATTATATAATTTTAAGCATGCATACCATTCAATTGTTTTGATTATTGTAATGTCTTCCAGGCAGTCTGGGCACTGGGCAACATTGCAGGTGACAATGCTGAATGCAGAGATTTTGTGTTAAGTTGTGGAATTCTTCCGCCTCTCTTACAGTAAGTTTCTCGCAGCAGACCAACAAAATAATATAAACAGGTTTGTTTTGCTTTCGGTATACAGGGCAAGGCTTATTGCTAGTTGACCTTACACCTGAGTGGCTGTAGGCTTAGTGGTGGTGGTGATCCTGCAATAATGTTAAGTGGGGAATTTCAAGTGATCAACCTGTGATGCCAGAATTCAGATTTTTAATTCAGTATGCCAGAATTTGGGTGGATAGTTAGAAATTACGGTTTTCTGAGCAGATTGCTGTTCTGGTCCCTTTGGGTAGTAGAGGTGGGAGAGAGGTGTTATTAAAGAATGTTAAGCATCCTGTAGATAGTATCTTCTAAGGCAGTCCCCAGTTTTGATGACTTTTTCCCCATGTGAATTTATTGAGTTCTAAAATTAGCAAATGTGCAATCAGCAGGCTCTGCCTTGCGCAGAGCCTATAGTGCTTGAAAGGTTGTGTAGATAGGTTGTTCAGTGGTTTGTTTGCTGCAGCACCTCAACTTTCCTTCTACATGTTCCCAATGAAGTTTCTCTGTGTGCAGTACTTTCCCAAATAAGCCTTCTCCATTTTGGTTTGTCACAAATTTAGTCCTCCCATGAGTTGTTTGGTATGTTTGACCTCTTCAGCAATGGTTTGAGGACATAGCTGAACGATACCTGCTGTCCTTCTGGGAGATTCGATGTGTTGGTTTTACCAAGCAAAAGTAATGGCGTGAGTGGACAGTGAGGCAAATGATAAGTCTACTGTTAAAACAAATAGCCATGTCATGCCTAGGGTCAGATGTTTGGAATTTTGGAGCTGCACCAGTCCAAATCAAAGTTGCATTTCTTATGTTACCCTGTAGATATATTTGAGGGGTCAGGTAATAACCATCTAGGTGTCACGTTTGTACAGGAAAATGAGGAGTTAATGTCAGAATGGGAATGAGCATCTCTTTAATCGTCTATTAGTTTTTATTTCAGTCTCACCAGAGCTACTTCAGTCACCATGTACTGTCAACAGTGGAGCCTTCCAGTTAGAAGTTTAGAACACACCTCAATATCTCTTTCAAAAGCAGTGAGCTTGCTTATTAAGACTATATGATCATGACTCTAGGCCAAAAGGTTGCACTTCAACTGTGTTTTACCCTAAGGATATTACAGAAGTGGCATTCAAGATGAGTGAATAGAAAACCTGTCTGGATATGTCATGTTAGGATTTGGAGATCAATCTGATTGCTCATTTGCCAAAAAGTTCAATTGCTGATGATGAACCTTCATCTCTTCAAGGGAAAGAAAATAAAAATGAAGAAACATTCTATGACCCATTGATTTTCATAGATGCATGTAGAGCATTACCATTTTATGCCAGTGTGAGCATGGAATGTTAAAAATCATTTGATCCACCAAACCATTTGAAACGTATCTTTTCCGGCACTGTGCCCAACCTATTTATTGTGAAGGGAAATTCTGCATTTTTAATCTTTCTTCCTCCTGCACCTCCTCAGCAGCTATAACGTTGTATCGTACAGTCTGTTCTGTTGCCCTGATGCATCTGTATCGTGCGAAATGCCTGTAAAGCACACAAGACAACACTTTTCAGTGCACCTTGGTACACATGACAGTAATAAATCAAATCCTGATGAGGGGTCACAGGTTCAAAGTTACTGATATCTGGAAGTTTAGTGGAGCACTAAACAAAAATTCATCAGCTGTTTTGTGACTGACATCAAGTAGCTTAAGTGTTGAAGCTGCACCTGTCCCCACACAGGTCATATTCCTGTCTTAGGCCTTGAGGGGATCAGGAAAAGAGCATATTATTATACATGTATTCTTGGTATGAGGAAATTAGATAAGAATAGTTAACACTAGTGAGGAGTGACCACTGGCACAGCTGCCCATGTTAACTTATCTTTGATTCTTCTCGAGTCTCAAGTTCCTGATATGATGTCAAGAGAAAGATTCCCTGATGTTTGATTGTTTCCCAGATTGCACAGTGAAGGTAAATGAGTTGAATGTTTTTCCTATCCACATTTGCCTTGTGATCTGTAAGCCTCAGTTCTTGAATATAATATATTTACTGTAAATGGTAGCTTGTTTTGGCGGGGTGGGGGAGCCAATGGGTAAGTATTACCTCACAGATTAACAAAAGTAGGCACTGGAGCATTTTATGTTTTGCACAGTAGTTGGGGTGCAAGCTGGCAAGGTAAGTTAAGGATCAGTGCTACCCACATGGTACACACTTCTAATGAAGCATACAGAGAGGCCTTTGTGTTCTGCAGGATTTATTTGTGTCCAATAAATATAAGGTGTTTTTTGAGACTTATCACATCTAAAGATACTTTCTTTTCTCCGAGTTGGCTTGAAACCGTGGGACCTCATCCCAATAGTGTGTACATTTGTCTGTGTATAGACTGAAAGGATGAAGTTACTGTTATTGCAGCAAATAATCTGATGTTTTATTTTAAAATAAAAGTGTAAGACATTGGTTCTGAAAGCTTCTCCGTTCTTGTTAAGTCTTGCTGACTAAATCAGTTTGGTACGTTGATAATTGTTAAAGCTACGACTTGGTAGTTCAAGTTATAAAATATTGACTCTTCTCAATGTTTTCTTTTAACGTAGACTTTTATTTTAAAACTCTAGGTTATTAACCAAGTCAAACCGTCTTACTACAACAAGGAATGCCGTATGGGCTTTGTCCAACCTATGCAGGGGGAAGAATCCACCCCCAGATTTTGAAAAGGTATAGCTTAAACCAACGTTCATCTTTTTTTTAAACACTGTCGTAGAGAGATGTACACCACGGAAGCAAACCCTTCGGTCTAACTTATTCATGCTGACCAGGCATCCTAAATTAATTTAGGCCCACTTGCCAACATTTGGCCCATATCCCTCTAAACCCTTCCTTTTCACATACCCATCCAGATGTCTTTTAAATGTTGTAATTGTACCCACCTCCCCCGACAACTTGTTCCATACATGAAAAAGTTGCCCCTCAGGTCCCTTTTAAATCTTTCGCCTTTCATTTTAAACCCATGCCCTCTAGTTTTAGACTCCCTTACCCTGGGAGGGGAGAAAAAGACCTTGGCTATTCACCCTACCCATGCCCCTCATGATTTTATAAACCCCTATAAAGTCTCCCCTCAACCTCTGACACTCTGGGGAAAATAGCTCCAGCCTATTCAGCCTCTCCATATAACTCAAACCCTCCAGTCTTGGCAACATCCGAGTAAATCTTTTCTGAACCTTTTCAAGTTTAACAACACCATTCCTATAGCAGGAGGACAGAATTAAAAGCAGTATTCCAAAAGTGGCCTAACCAATGTCCTGTACGACATGACCTTAAAATGATGTTGTTGACTTGCATTGCCAGGCTGGCTTGTTTTAGTTCAGACATTTCATCACCATGCTAGGTAACATCAGTGAGGCCTCCAATGGAGCTTCATCGGAGGCCTCACTGGAAATGTCTGACCGAAAACAAGACAGCTTGGTGAGCAAGTCAACAAGCTCACCCACAACCCGAGCGGCAAATCTTTGCTAAAACCTTAAATGACCTTTTAAAATACTGCAGCGAGTAACTCACCACCTGACTCCTCCAAAGCCTGTCCACCATCTACAAGGATAAGTTAGGAGTGTGATGGAATACTCCCCACTTGCCTAGATGAGTGCAGCCCCAACAACACTCAAGAAGCTCGACACTATCCAGGACAAAGCAGTCCACTTGATTGACACTACATCCACGCCCTCCCCCATCAACACTCGATATCAGGTGTGTGTGCTATCTACAAGATGCACTCCAGAAATTCACCAAAGATCCCCAGATAGCACCTTCCAAACCCACGACCACTTCTATCTAGAAGGACAAGGGCAGCTGATACATGGGCACACCACCACCTGGAAAAAGCCACTCGCCATCCTGAATTGGAAATATATCGCCATTTCTTCACTGTCGCTGGGTCAAAATCCTGGAATCCCTTCCCTAATGGTATTGAGTCAACCTACTGCAGGTGGACTGCAACAGTTCAAGAAGGCAGCTCACCACCACTTTCTCAAGGGCAACCGGGGATGGGTAGGAAATGCTGGCCAGCCAGCGACACTTGCATCCCATTCCATAAATGAATAGGAAGAAAAAGAAACATACCGTATTCCTAAATGTTGACTGTTGCCATTGATGTTAAACTAAATGAAACTTTTTTAACTTTTACATTTTCCGCAAGTTATCTCAACTGAATTTTCTGTAGATATTTGTATTTTCAGAAACCCACCATCCATTCTGGAGTTGGGACTCTTAACTTTCAAATTGGTCAAAATCTTAATTTGTATTTAGTGGTACCCTTCCAACAATGTTCAACATTAGCAAAACTACTGTTGTACAGTGACTTAAATCAATAATAACTTATGACCTTGTATTGCACTATTTTAGGTGTCACCTTGTTTGAATGTATTGTCAAGACTATTATTTAGCAGTGATCCTGATGTCTTGGCTGATGCTTGCTGGGCCCTTTCTTACCTTTCTGATGGACCCAATGAGAAAATACAAATAGTTATTGATTCTGGTGTTTGTAGGCGATTAGTGGAGCTTTTGATGTAAGTATTGGCATTTTCTTTCCTGATCTTTAATCAGTTTGCTAAACTCATGTGAAATCTGTTCTTTTTCTATTTCAAAACCATTTTTATTTAAACTGGTTTATTGTCAGAATTGTGGAATGTAATGTTTTATCAAAAATTGAATGCCATATAACTTGACTGAATTTATCTTCTGTTTATGTTTGACGGACTTTTCAAAATATTTTGTAGGCATTTTCATCTTGAGTGATTGATAAGTTGTTAATTTGTCCTGTATTTCGTTAATAGGCACAATGATTATAAGGTTGTATCACCTGCACTGAGAGCTGTAGGCAATATAGTTACTGGAGATGACATCCAGACACAGGTAATTCTTCTCAAGATCTAGGGTGATATTTCTGTTTGGAATTGAGTGAGTTCCATGGAGTTTTGTTCCAGTTGATATACCAAATCAGGGCTTCTCAAAGTTGAAGTGAAAGGTGTGAGTAAAAACCTGCCACATGCGAGTTGCTATCGCTGCAGTCTTAATTTACTAAAGCTAAAGTAGAAAGTGCAAGATTAGAGCCAACTTTTTTATGTACTTTCATTTTTCCAGACTCAATGTCCATCCCACTCACATCTGGACTCATTCTCTCACGTTAAAATTTCTCAATTCTTCTGGAAATAGATGTTGATGAGTTGAGCAAATGTGCCCTGTGCAAGATCAATACAAGTAGTAGGGCTAAAACCACAATTACAATTGTTACAGTGCAGGAGGAGGCTGGTCAGCTCATTGCACCTTCATTGTCTCTCTGAGCATGATGACTCAGTGCCACTTCTCCTGCTTTTCCTCCACAATAGTCATCTAATGCCTCTTCGTCTCAATTGAACCTACTTCCACCACCCTTTCAGACAGTGTTCCAGACCCCTCTGCTCGCTGTGAAAAAAAAAGTTTCATCTTGTATAGCATTTGCTGCTTTTGCAAATCGCCTTATTTGCATCCTTTTGATCTCAGTCCTTGATAACAGTTTCTATCTTCTGACCAGCCCCCTCATAATTTTGATCGTTTCTATCAAATCTCTCAAAGAAAGCGGTCCCAACTTCTCTAATATATCTTCATAACTGAAGTGTCTCATTGCTGGAACCATTCTTGTAAACCTGTTCTGCAATCTCTCCAATGCATTCACGTCCTCCCTAAACTGTCATCCCCAGAAGTGTTTACAATACTCTAACTGAAGTCTAACTAGTATCTTGCTGAAGTTCAACATAACCTCCTGGTCTTGTACTGTATTCTCCAATTAATAAAGCCTAGGATACTGTGTGCTTTATTAACTGCTTGCTCTGCCTGTCCTGACACCTTTGGCACCTCATGAACACAAACACCTGTTCTTCTGCTCCTCCACACCTTCAGCAAATGCCCTTTTGTTATTCCTCATTCTTTCTACGAAAATATATCACCTTCCAACTTCTTGCATTGAAATTCACCTGCCAACTAGCTGCCCACTCCAAGTTGTCAACTTAGTGTTCTCAATGTTACCAAGTTTTGTATCATCTGAAAACTTGGAAGTTGTCCACTGCATACCAAGACCTAGGTTTATTGTTATGTCAGGAGAAGCAAATGTTCCAAAATCGCCACCTGGGGACCTACACTACACATTCCACCAGACCTAAAAAATATCCATTAACCATTTCTCTTTCAAATCCCTCAACCAATTTTGTAACCATGTAGCTACTATCCGGTGCAATCCATGAGGTTTTACTTTACTCACAAGACAATTGTGTGGCACTGTTTTAAATATCTTTTGGGTATTATCATCACATCCGCTGCCTATGCTATCTCATCAAAAAAAAATTCAGCAAGTTAAACATGATTTTTCCTTAAATAAATCTATGCTAGCCCTCCCTAATTAGCTTGCTTTTTCCCATGTGACTATTATACTCTGTATAATTATTTCAAGAAATTTCTTTGTCACTGAAGTTAACTTAGCTGGTCTGTCTTAGCCTTCCGACTATTTTTTTGAACAAGTGTGTTGAATTTACAGTTCTCCAGTCCTGTGGCAATACCCCTGCATCTAGGGAAGATTGGTGCTTCTGCAATTTCCACTCACTTCCTTCATTATCTTTCAGATGCATCTCATTCAGTTTTGGTGTGTTAACAGTTTTATATACCAACAACCTATCCCAATAGCTTGCCCTAATCAGTTTTAAACCCTTCTGGTGACTAATTTTCCATATTAGTCACCATGACTTGGAGCAGTGTCTCCTTCCTCAGTAGGGATAGAAACAAAGTGTTCACTTAACACCTCATCCCCTTTTTGGTCCCTAATCGCTCCTAAAGGCTGAATCCACAGCCTTTTTTCTTTTAAAAAAAAGGGTAGTATTACTGTTGCTGTTTGTCATTTTGAAAAGACTGATTTAGCCAGAGCTGGCTGTCTTGATAAAGACTGCCTGTGAGAGTTGAGATGATTGAGACCAGCTATTAGAGGAGAGTTGGGTGGTTTAATTGTGTGGACCTGGGAACTGAAACGTTTTGCCTAAGGGTGACAAGTTTTAAATAACTTTACGGCTGAATGTGTTGCCATATGTGGTAAGGTTGCTGTCAGTAAATCAAGGACATCTAACTTTGTATTGACCATTCATAGTATATTACAGTTTCCATTGAATAAAATCTGATTGTTAACTTACATTTAATATATGACTGTGGGTTGATAGTATAAATTTTGTTCAACGATTTCTTGTATTGGTGTTATTTAGTGAGTTTTGTTTTTTCAGGCTATTAGACCGATTGGGCTCAATGTCAGTTTGATTTGGAAATATTAAGTTTAAGATGTATTGCATGTGTTTGGGTAGCTGTTTTATTTGAGTTTAAAACGTTTTATTGGAGATGAGTGCTAAGTAAATGAATCTAGTCAGTGGTCCTCACATCCAAACAATTTTTTAAAGTTGTGGCAACTTTCCTGTTTCAAAATTACTAAGGAAGGAACTTTGACATTTTAATACTTAATGTAGGTGATTTTGAACTGCTCGGCACTTCCCTGCCTCCTCCATTTATTGAGCAGCCCAAAAGAATCTATACGGAAGGAAGCTTGCTGGACAGTTTCCAACATCACTGCTGGAAATAGAGCACAAATCCAGGTGATGTACTTGCATTTTACAGTGTTCTTAAAAGTAAAGTAAAATCTACCTACTAACTGTTGCCCTGTTTTGGAATCTTTGCTTTTAGCTGCACTCAATAAAAAAGAAATATTTTAATGCTAGTTTGCTTTGTGTCTCCTTTCTGTATGGCTGCATGTAAAGATATTTTGATCAAAACAACCCTTAGATATTTTTCCTTAAATTGGCTGGTTTTAAACATCTTTTGCAGTAATGTTTAAAAAAAACTGTTGGTAGGTGAGAAAGTGTTCAGCTTGAGGTATCAGATCTGTATTTGAACCAAGTGTGATGGGCCATCTAGTTTTCATTTGTATTTCATTTCATCTGTAAACATTGTTCTGTTGGGGGGATCCAAAAAGGAGGTAGGAGACTGAGCAGGGAATAAAAAACTTCACCTTTGATAGATGGAATGTAACAGCTGGTTACTTAAGAGATCTCTTCTGAATCTTCAACTTTTGATTGGCTGTGATGTCCATGTGTTTATATATGTGGCAGAAATTAAAGAATCAGTTGTATGTCTAAGTTTGTCAGAGACTAACTAGAAAGCAGTGTTTTGTGGAATGAAATTACATATTGATTTTTTTTTTCCCCCCCCCCAGTGCTCAGTCTATGACAGGTGAAATTCAATGTGTTGAAAGTATGAGGATAAACATTTGGAACCTGCATATTTGGAATATCTTTGTTTTGCAGTCTAGGAGTTGGACAGAAACAAAGGAAATTGTCATTGTACATAAATCGCTAAAACTTAGTGCTTTTGTTTGAAAAGTTCGAAAGCCAACAGAATATAGCTTTATTGCAATGTGATTGAAATTCAAATATGAGCAAGTGATGCTTCCTATCTAGCTTTGGACATAATCTCATGGAAAATGTTAAGTTCTGCTTTGGGCACTGAACCTCAGGAAAGAATGCATTGAATATGGAAAGGTATAATGCAGATTCTTCTTTAATTATATCAGGGTTTGAAGAGTTTGATTAATGATACTGTATATAAACTTGGGTTATGTTTCCTTCAATTTTGATGCTTTAGAGGTAATCTAATCAAGTTGCTTTTAAGTTATAAAGTCATTCAGTTGGGTAGAGTTCTATTTTCTGGTGAAAGCTTCAGAACAATAGGTCATTGTTTTAATCATAGTTTGTGATATTAGCAAAGTATAACAAAATGTATTAGAAAACCATGAGCTCTTTCTCAAATGTTCAATTTAAATTTAAAGCCAATGAATAGATTTACATTAAGTAATAGAATCAAAGGTATGGAGCAATGGCTTTCTATTAAGATATAGATAGAACAATGCTGTGATTGCCTATTCCTGGCAAGTGCTAAAATTCTCAATACTTAAGGGTGCATCAATTCAAATCAGTTGCAATCAATGTAAGAAAGGGAGTCATAGGACAAATGCCCACAAAATTATTTATTTTAGTGGATTCATTTCTCATAAATTAAGGGAGGTTGCCAAGAAAATGTCAAATTTCTCGTTTCCTTACTTGAGTCATTTGTTTTCTTTTAAAAGATTCACTACAAGCTCCATCTGATGTAGAATCAGCAGGTTATATTTTAATAACTATGTAACGTAATGTTCAAAAGGTCAATCGTAAAAATTTGCATCTCCCAATAGACGTGAATTTGTGATTTTTTTTTTACATGGTGAGACATCGCAAGGCTCTTCAGATGTCTTATCAAACAAATTTGACACTAAATCAAATGCGAAATGAAGGCACATGACGAAAAGATTGGTCAAAGTGGTGGGTTTTTATTAGCCTTTTACAAGAGAAACCAGGTGAACAGTTTGGGGAGGGGTGTTTGTAGCCTAGAGCCTCAGCCGCAGCAGTTGAAGGTGATGTAATTAAATTTGCAGGTAAATACTATTACAGTTTAAAATGAGAGAGAAAATAAGGATAACAATCTGTTACACCTTCTAATGATCAGCGAAGGAAAACTATTTGCCTGAGCACCTCTAGTTTGAGAATGGAATATGATGTGTTTGGAAAAAAAGTAAAATGCTGGAGAAACTCGGCAAGTCGGGCAGCATCTGTGGAAAGTTAAGGTTCAAGTCCTCTTTGACGATTCTTCAGTCATATGGGACTCTGTTAGCTCTGTTTCTCTCCTGAGATGCTGCTAGACCTGCTGAGTTTTTTTTTCCAATTTCTTTATTATTAAATATTTGAAAGTGCCATCACATTGCAACCAAATGGCTTTTCCTACCATCTCCTGTATTTTCTGTTTTAATCAGATTTCCAGCATTTGCGGTAGTTTGCTTTTTTAATAGCTAGTTCTGACTTGGAGGAGATTAAACAGATTGAATGCAAGATTGATAAAGATGGTTGAGAGATATTTATATTTAATTTCCAATTGAAATGGTAACTGTGTATTCACCTTTTGAGAAACCCCTAACTACAAAAGTAAAGTGCAGAAGCAACTGGGATAACAAGGTGTAGAGCTGGATGAACACAGCAGGCCAAGCAGCATCTGTGGAGCAGAAAGGCTGACGTTTCGGGCCTAGACCTTTTTTTTTGTGAAAGGAAAATAAGTTCGAATTTTTTTTTTTGAATATATGTGCCATGTTATCATTCTACACAATTTTTACCCAATTTGCTTAGACTATTTTATCTAATGTACATATTGTTTTCTACTTAATAGGCCGTAATAGATGCAAATATATTCCCAGTGCTTATTGATGTTCTCCAAAAGGCTGAATTCCGCACTAGGAAGGAGGCTGCATGGGCTATCACAAATGCAACTTCTGGAGGAACTCCAGAACAGATCAGGTAATTATAACCAATGAAGGAGAGACTCCCATTTACAGGTACATATTCTAATTCACCCCATCCATTAGTCTTTTAGATCAACACCTAACTGTTGAGTACAGATGTTTAATCTTTGATTCTAAATGTTTTCTTGATTTCCATTTATTATTCTTGTTTTTATAATTCATAGAAATCAGTAATGGAACACCTGATTCTTGGTGAGATACTTAGCTTTATTGAAGTTGTGCGCCATGAGTCAAATTTGTTCTGTTACTGTATAATCAGTACTTTTAGACGTTTAATCTGTCAGAAATGTTTATTTGTACCTGTCTCAATTGTGCTACGATAGAAAATTCTAGTGAAATTCTCCAGGGCAAAGCCATTCTGTACCACTCATTTCTTAGAATCCACATCAATATTGTCTTTTGAATACAATACTTCACACTACTTTAGTTGTGTCATTTAAAATTCAAATATCTGCTTTGTGATATTAACCAAAGTCTTAAAATGTAAAAAGTGATGTGATTTTTACTATTCAGATTTTCAACCTTGTGCCTCAAATCATTAGCAAAACGAGACTGTGACAATGTTTACCATGAGTGATTAACCATCTGTTAACATTTACGTATCTACCATAATGTAAATTCTGGAATTTATGGAAAACCTTCACTAGCCTCTAAATTGCACATTAAAATAAATTGTTGCGTTTGATTGGATGACTCAACAATGGACATCACAGAGCTGTGTGGCAAGAAGTAACTGCTTATTCTTATTACAGTAATAACTTTAGATTTTAATTTGGCAGATATTCTGTTTAGGCATAACTTCTATGTCTTACTGTAAGTTATTTGAAGATGTTCAGATTCCGTAGTGCAGTCGGTTAACTGAAAACCACAATTGTTAACTGGCATCTTTGTTTTCATTTGAAGGTATTTGGTGGAACTGAGCTGCATCAAGCCTCTCTGTGACTTGCTTACAGTCATGGATTCCAAAATAGTGCAAGTTGCTTTGAATGGACTAGAAAACATTCTACGATTAGGAGAGCAAGAGGCCAAACAAAATGGAACTGGTATCAATCCATACTGTGCACTTATTGAAGAAGCCTATGGTGAGATGCTATACTATTCAAATTAAAAAGCAAGGGACATAACTGGAAGAGAGAGTATAATTGTCTTTGTGCTTTACAGAAATTAAATTTTTTAGTTCGCAATGATCGTTAAGACGTGATTCTTTTTGTTTATGTCAAAATGCCCAAATTTATTTGTGGCAAGAATCGGGACCTGGCTTGACGTCTTTTAAAATATTGAATTAGTTGTATTAAACTAATCAAGTCTGATTTTCATATGCTAGCAGATTAGTTTTTGAAAGATCCCTCACTAACACAATAGAGATGGAGAGAATTTTGAAAATCTTTTGAGGAAAGTGATTTTCAGTTAAAAACAAAAATTAAAGTTTAATTATAAAATGGAGACAAAATAAAAGCCAGAGAGAAAGGAGACGCAGAATTATAAACAATTAAGTATTTTATCTAGTATTATTTCATTTTTATTAAGCTTGCAGGTTAATTTGTGACATGGGCATCCAACTGAGTGGGACACCACTTACATGGTTCAGTTCTTATCTATTCAGTTATAGTCAGCTGTAATGGCTGAGAAAGGGAAGCCATTTCATTATTCTGTACACTTCTTTATTCTGCACCACTGTGACCCCCTAGAGTCATAGTTACAGGGTCATACAGCACAAAAGAAGCCCTTCAGACATGATTACACAAATCCCAGTTTCTAGCCCATAGCTGTGAATGTTAATTTCATTTCACGTGCTCATTCACTTTTTGCAGGTGGTGACATTTACTGCTTCTACTGCCCTCCCGGGCATTGTATTCCAGATTCCCGATATCCTTAGAGTAAAAACTTTTTCCTCCAATCCCCTCCTGCTCTTCACCTTAAAATGATGTCTCTTCGTTATTGATCCTTCAAGGGGAACAGTTGGTTCCTATTCACCCTGTCCATGCCCCTCATCATCTAATATCCCTCAATCAGGTCCTTGGCCTTCTGCTCTAAAGAAAACAACTTAAGCCTATCCAGCTTCTCATTAGCTAAAATGCTCCAACCCAGACAACATACTGGTGAGTCTCATCTTCGCCCCTCCGGTGTAAACACATCCTTTCAATAGTGTGGTGACCAGCATTGCACACAGTACTCAACTCAACCAAAGTCGTGTGCCACATAACCTCCCTGCTGTTGCAATCTATGCCAAAACTGATAACAGCAAATGTCTGGTATGCTACCTTAACCACTTTTTTTAACGTGTCCTGCCACTTGCAGGGACCTATGGACAAACACCCCAAGATCTCTCTGTTCCTCTGAAGCTCAGTGTCTTGTTTGTCATTGAGTGCTCCCTTGTTTTTCTGGTACTTCCTAAGTGCATCACCTCACACACTTCAGGGTTGAACGCTGTCTGCTGCTGATCTGCCCATCTGACCAATCTGTCTATATGTTCCTGTGACTGAAGACCGCCTTCCTCATTATTAATCACCCAGCCAATCTTTGTACCATCCACAAACTTACTTATCTGCCACACATTCTCATTGATGTCATATGTATCTCTCAAACAATAAAAGATCCCAGCACTGATCCCTGTAGTATGCCACTGGACACTGCCCTTGAACCTTTAAGTAGTCTTCTACCATGAAGCCAACTTTGGATCCAGCTTGCCAAGTTACCATGGATCCTATGTACTTTTACTACCTTTCAGTCTCCTCTGCCAAACTTTGCTGAAATCCGTGTAAACTACATTAAGTGCACTACTCTCATCTGTGCATCTCATCACCTACCTCAAAGTTCAGTCTAATTTGTTGGGCTTGACCTCCCTCTGACAAAGCCATGCTGACTATTTGTTATCAAACCTTGCTTGTCCAAGTGGAGATAAATTCTCACCCTCAGAATTTTCCGCAGTGGTCTCCCTATTACTGATGAGACTGACTGGTCTATAATTCCCTAGTTTGTCCCTACCACCCATCTTGTAATGTGGAATCACATTAGCTATCCTCTAGTCCTATGGTACCCCTCCTGTGGTCAGAGATGAATTAAAAATTTGAGTCAGAGCCCCTGTAATTTCCTCCCTCACATCCTATGATAACCTGGAGTACCTCTCATCTGGACCTGGGAATTTGTCCACTTTTAAGCCTGCCAAAACCTTCAAAGCCTCCGCTCCCTGTGTCAACCTGCTTAATAACTTTACAGTCCCTCTGCCCACATTCTGCACCTGCTTTCTCCTTCAAGTGACAAAAGTAAGCTATTTGTTTGACACCCTAACAAAGTTCTCCAACTTCACGCACAAATTGCCTTTTTAGTCCTTAATGGGACCTACTCTTATGTTTGTCATCAGGTTCCCCTTAATATACTTATGGAATATTGCTCCCCTACTATTCCCAGTCTATGTAATAGACTAATAGACGTTTATAGCACCGAAGGAGGCTGTTTGGCGCATTGTGCCACTCAACAAGGATCTGACTACACTAATTCCATTTTCTAGCTCTTGACCCATAACTCTGGAGGTTATGGCAATGCAGATGATTATTCAAATACTGCTTAAATCTTCAAGTATTTCTGACTCAGTCTTTCATGCAGTGAGCTCCAGACTCCCACCATCCTCTGCGTAAAGAAAAAGTATCTTCAACACTTCTGTTTAGTTTCAAGTGAGAGTGGTGAGTGCCTTGGAGAGCATCCTAGTGTTCTGATGCCTTTGCCCTTGTAGAGGTTATGATTTCAGAAGATGCACTCCAAGGAGCCTTGGTAAGTTGTTGCAGTGCATCTGGTAGATGGTATGCTGCTGCAACTCTGTGATGGAGGGAGTGAATTCTGAAGGTGTTGGATTGGGTGTTTAATCAAGTGGGCTGCTTAGTCCTGGATATTTTAAAAGCATGAATCTTCACCTTTATATTATGTATTAGACTATATGTTCTGGACTCTGGATAATATGGGACTGGATGTATGATGAAAAATGCAGGATCCTGAGGAATTTTTAAGTTAGAAAGCCCTGGAATGTTTCAGTTTAGCATGGGAAATTCCACTGTTCCCCAAAATCCTGGATTAGGATCGGAGATGCAACTCCATAGTACTTCCTAGAAAATTATCCAGGAATTGTTAGACAAGTTGAAAACTTGCATATCGGCACAATTGTTGTCACTGACTACTTAGGTCCTATGGATCTCATGCTGTTAACTAGCTAGGACAGAGTGAATTTTCAAAGTTTAGGTTGCTAGACTTCAGTCTACGTATTATTGCACAGCAGGGACATCTTGCTTCAGGTATGTGATTTACCTTCCATTAACCCACATCTGTGGTCAGTGAGACTACTGGCTATCTGAGATGTTGCTTCGTCTCATTTGCAAAGCAGTGGGTGACTGTATCAAGGCAATCAGTGACATTACTGCTCAGGCTTTGCAGTTAAGTCCTGCCATCTGTTTATGCTTGGCAGAGTTAATTAAATGTCAAACTTGCCTCCAAACCAATTCGTTTACATTACAAGATGGTGTTGTAATAGTGGTGGTGTTGCAGCATTGGGAATATCCAGGCCCCTGGCTCCTGTCCTCCATTTGAAAAGAAATTATTGGAGGCTGTATAACGGAGGTGGGGAAATGACATTCACACAAAAACCTCATTCTGTATTCACATGTACTGGCTCATACTTAACTCTGCACTTGTCTGTGCCATTCCCAATAGGGAAATTGTTTCTTTTAAAATAATTAAGACCAGTTCTTCTCGGGAATGCTCCCTACAAGTGCATAGTGCATATCATTTTATTCACATTGTGCAGTACTTTGTGAAGTAATGGTATCAAACAGTATCATTGTCTGTAATATTGAGTTGTGAACCCTGTAATTTCAGGTCTGGATAAAATTGAATTTCTCCAAAGTCATGAAAACCAGGAAATCTATCAAAAGGCCTTCGATTTGATTGAGCATTATTTTGGTATAGAGGAAGAGGACTCGAGCATTGCACCGCAAGTGGATGAAAATCAGCAGCAGTTCATCTTCCAACAGCAAGAGGCCCCAATGGAAGGGTTCCAGCTCTAAATGCATGATTGACGAAACTGTCTACAAGTACCACCATTGCACCATATTCAGAAAGAACTTCATAAATTCTCAGAGCCAAAATTATGAAGAAGCCGCTGTAGTGGAGTTTAAAATTAGGAACATTGTTAAAAGGGCAAAATTTTGAGGCAGCTTATGCACTTTTCTATTTGCAGTTTAAAGATACATTTAAACTGGGGCTGTTGATTTTCATATTTCATATTTAATATTCATTTAAGTATCTGGGGTCATAAAGATCTGAACTGTGTACCTGAATTGCTCCAAAGAGAAAGGTGTTGGAGTAGGAGACACACCTGTATTTAAGCTGAAATTGCAGCCATCTAAATAGTACTGTTTCATGTCACTGTTTACAGCCCTAATTTAAACAATACTTATTTATTCTTTTGATCCCAGAGCCTCAAAATACTATTACTGTTACAAGTTGTGGTTTATTTTTTGTTGAATAATGAAATTGAAGTCTAACCTATTTGACCAAAATCCTTTTCTAAAGGTCCTGAAGTTGTATTGCTGTTATTTAAAATTTCAGACTTGTAAATTACAATTTGAGCAAATTAGTTAGCACTGCAACTTCCAACACCAGTATCTGTAAACGTAGTTTATAGGTACACTCCTGCCCTGCCGCCCCCCCCCCATGATAAATCTACCTCTCTTGAAATTAAGACAGAAGTTGTTTAAAAGATCCTGACTTGTTGAGATATTTGTTATAGTACAAGTCAATTCTGTGAATGAGAACAGTGATCATCAGCATTGCTAGACTATATTTCAATATGGAAATCTGTAAATTTACATTTTGTTCTTAACTTACTGGAAGATAATTTCATAAGTGCACTCTGAACAGAAACTTGAAATTGTAGCGGTACCAACTACACTTCGAGTTGACAATTGCATTGGGATGTGTAGAGTACGTGTACGAATATTTGTAGAAAGTGAAATAACTGGCAATCATTGAAACTGTTGTATTCCTAATTAGGTGACCATACATGGTTAGTAGCAATATGTAAATTATGTTCCTTTTTTCCTTTTCCTTTCTGTCCTGCTCTCTCTACCCAAGTTCCAAGTAGAAAGTGCACTAAGTGAAGATATTACTATTCTTCAATTTGGGAAATTAATTCAAGTAAATTTAATAGATTTAGCTTAAGAATTTTGAACAACCAAATGGGTGTAGGTTAATGGTGGCTAGAGTGGCATTTTACAATAATGCTGTTTAGACATCTCATTCATTCACATTTTTTCCTGTTACTGAGCACTACTTTTGATTTTTCCCTTTTTCTTATTCCTTTAAGAATGTTTGTGTATCCCTTAAAATTCTTTATGTACCGGATAGGTGTATGAACTACTGCAAAAAACTATTTTCTTATGTTTACTTCACTAAATTGGTAGAATTAGAATTTCCAGCTGATGTTAAAATAATGTCAAATCTTGTTACACTAATCTTCAAAACTTACATGTAACAAAGTATATTACTGGTTTCTGGTTTCTTCCAATAATTAATCCACCATACCAGCAAGAACACGTTTTTAAAAGGTTTGTCCAGTTAAAGATGGGGGAACTGCACTTCTAAATTAAATAATTTTGAAAGAAAATAAATTAGTTAAATCTAGGAATGCATACAATTTTCGAAAATACTTGTTTATTCAATATTAAGTATGTAGATTTTGATTTTAATTTGCAATATTGATATGCATACTGAATTTTTCTGTTTATCAGAATTCAAAGTTGATTTTGCTGTTGTATTATGTTAGTGTATGAGTGTGGGTACTAAAAATGACAGGTGATACCAGCCAATGAGTACTCAATATGTTTGTGGGACATTCCTCTGTTGATATTTTAAGGGAGGCACGTGAAAAATGTTATTGATCATCCACATATTGTCAACAGTAATTGTTAAAAATATCTCAAGGGGAGCAGATTGTTATTCTGAATGGCCTGAATAAACACAATAGCTAAATTTGGTGTATCATGATAAAATGTAACTGCAGAATGTTGGCAGGTATGTGCACACCTATGTACAAAAGCAAATCCGTATCTGAAAAACATTCTGGAAAAACTCCTAGATGCATTATGAGTAAAAATACAATTGTAATTTGCAATACATTCATGCAACAAAGACATTTCTTCCTGTGAATGTCTTGTTTTTTTTAAGTTATATAATATTTCTTGATGCAACTGATGCCTTTCAATGAAAAGTGTCTTCTGCATTATTTTCCATTTTATAGGTTCATGGTGGGGGGAAAACGATGTTTTGGAATTGCAGTTGTAGTTCTTTGAGTCTTAAATAGAACTAAACTCTAGAAATGTATGCGATAGTAATACAGTTAAAATGTAACTAATATTTGCATGTGCTATTAATGCATGGCTGTTTTAATGTACAGTTTTTGCCAAGCAACGTGCATAATGTATATTAATTGCTCCCATGTTCCTAAAAGACCCCTCACCCAAATTTGCACAGTATTTGACAAGCATGACCAAATCGTAATTTAAAATTTCCAACAGTATTACTTTGATATGCTGGGAAGCATTTTTGTCTGTTAAAGTACAGTTAATATTTAGCACACAACTATTTCAATTTCATGAAACATTTTTAACTAGGGTGAAACTTTATATACACAGTAATTCAATGAAGGCATATCAATTGCCCCAATCTTGCCCTTGGAAATTTATGCAGCAGTTTGTTCAAATGTCCTGTTTTGGAATTCGGAAATCATTTTACAAGTGCTGATTTCGCAAAACCCAGAAAATAAGTGTTGGAGCATTTTGTATTGTAGCTTTTGTCGCCACATTAGTTAGATCAAAACCTGTGCCTCGGCCATGAGCTCAGTTTAGCAGTGGCAACCTAGCTATGTTTTGCAGTACATATGTTGTATCCTACAGAATAATGTAAGCCTCCAAATCTAATATTACTAAATTAATGTATTTGAAGGCAAGTGTTTAATACAGTTTCCTTTATTAGACAAACTATAATTGTAATACATCCCTACCAGCAATAGTTACATAAATCATGGAGAAAAGTTTGTTTCAAAAATCTGTGCTCGAAATTCACATCTGCATCATTAAAGCTAATGTTTGTGTGTATATATTTTTTTACGATGACTAGAGCTGTACAGTTTGACGTGTGTTCATTGCTTTTGGATCTATTTTCTTTCATTTGGAATTACTTTTTTCTACTGTTGCTGGCAACAGCCCTGAAATCAACAGCCCTGAAACGTTTTCCTCTCTTTTCTCTGCCCCCAACCTGACCCATTCCTGTTCCCCTTAAATTTTAATCTCTGAAATTGTTTGAACAAAATCAAGTAGATGCGCTAAGCCTGATGCAAAAGGGTAAATATCATGCAAAATAAGTCAAATTTTGTTTGTGCATTATTTGTATATATGCTAAGGATGTTAATTTTTTTCTTCCACTCTTGGGCTAGGAATTGCACAATCTAACATTATTGAGTTGCATTGGAATGTATTAAATTTAGAAATGTCTGGAAAGCGAAGAAAAAAATAAAATCCATTCACATGATTTTGATTTGAAATTTGTTTAACTCCCATGTTTTGGGTTTCAGTTATTTAATGTGCTTGCTTTTACATGCTATGTCTCACTAATTTTGTTTAGCCTTCTAATTCCTTTTACGATTGATGCATGTACTGAAACATTAAGACCCAAATTATTTTAATGTGTGGAAAATCCAAAAAGCTTTGTCCTCTAGCAATATTATGTATGTTCTGGCTTGTTACAATAGCACTAATTTTTCCTTAATACATTTAACAATATCAAAATTAGACTGAACCTGGAGATCCTGCTGAATTTGCATCAGAAATGAATGAACTTCTATCAACAAGCAAGTTTGATTTTTCAATTGCTGTATTAATGATATCATTTTTCATTTGAATTAATTTTTGTAGTATTTGAGTAATTTGCCATTTATTTAAGATTTTATGTTCTCATACTATCAAATACTTTGCAATGATTTTCACTTTTTTGTTCAAATGTGACAAACAGCATGAATGCAGGGAGGTCCCATGATTGGCAAATGAAGTTAACAGGTGATATTTTTTGTTTTTTTTTTGAAAGTTGAAGATTACAAACTCGGACATAAATCCTTTCAAATAATGCTGTGGGTTCTTTTACATCCAGCTCTATGGACTTCAATTTAATGTCTTGTCTCGGAAAAACTCCTACATCAACTATGAATTACTCATTACAAGAAGTAACCTGGATTATGTGCTGGAGTTCTGGAGTGGGGTTTGAATACACAATCTGTTTATTCTTATCAACTTTTTGGTAATGATTCCTGTGTAGGTGTACACATTCTCCTTTATGCATTTTTTGCATTTAGCATTACTACGTCTATCGATTATATTTCCACCCCCTTGAAATACCCTATTGACATGCTGTACAAGTTTTCCAAGAAGTTTTTTTCTTCATTTTCAGCATTAGATGATATGGGCTTCCCAGGGCTGTTGACTGCAGACAGAAATTTTCATTGGCTAAAAAAAAACTGCAATTTGCACTTTGCCTCTTCTGGGCTGCATTCAAACTCAGTTTGCTCAAGTGAAATAAAGTATTGTTAGAATGTACCAGTTTCCCTCCATTAATTTTAGTACACTTTTTATGAAGATTTACTGAGACTGAATGCATCATAGAATATTTGCAGCAAAGAAAGAGGTTAATTTTCTTATTGTATCTATGCTGGCTGTCTGCAAGATCAACAGGACTAGCCCTTTCACTGCATCCCTCCAACCTGTTTTTCTCAGCTAGTTATCTAATTCTCTTAAGAGGCAGATTCATATCATTACTTATGTTTTCAGATGCATTCCAGAACCTAACCCATACTACTTTAATAAATGTTTTTCCAGTTGCTCTTGGTCGTTCAATTCACCTAAAATTGATGTCTGTCCCCATTGACAGAAGACTTATGGTTTCTATGTATCTTGATCTATTCTGTCCAGACTATTTGTGATTTTAGATATTTTTTTAAATCAGCCTGTTCAGAGATGCTATTTGAACCTGGGCCTCCTTGTCCAGAGGTAGGGACATCACCCCTGCACCACTAGAACTCTTGATTTTAAAGACTTATCTATCGTCCCATTGGGAAACTAGTACCACCCCCCCCCCCCCCAAAAAAAACACACAATTGAAGTTAATCATCCTGGAAATTATTCTTGTAAATCTTTTCTGCACCCTCACTAATAATATTTTTGTACCCTTCATGAAATATAGTGTCTAGAATTCAACACGATACTTCATTTGAAGGTTGGGCTAGTGTTTTATAAAGGATTCACCAAAATGTGTTGCTTTTGTAATCTATGCCTCTATTTTTAGCCTTAGTAACTTACTCAACTTGTTCTGCCACCTTCAATGATTTGCACACCAACTCCAGGTCCAAGTTTCTGTACTACTTTTAGAATTGTATTCTTTATAATTGTCTCATCTCTTCCTACTAAAATCAATTCATATCTCGTGTATATTGATTCTATTTCTCACAATTCACCAGTTTGTGATCCTGACGTCTAATCTCTGTTAATAAATGTTTTCAAGTTCTGTCATTTACAAATTTTGAAATTGTAGCCAGTACACCACTATCTCGTTAATTGTGACCAAGATGGGCAGCAAGCCTAATCATGGAGCTATATAGCATAGAAACAAGACTTTTTGGTCCAACTCCTCTATGCTGACCAGATATCCTACATAAATCTAGTCCCATTTGCTAGCAATTGGGCCATATCCCTCTAAACCCTTCCTATTCATATACCCATCCAGATGTCTTTTAAATGTTTGTAATTGTACCAGCCTCCTCCAGTTTCTCTGGCAGCTCATTCCATACACGCACCATCCTATGCATGAAAATACTGCCTTTTATCTTTCCCCCTCTCGCCTTAAACCTATGCACTCCAGTTTTGGGCACCCCTAACCCAGGGAAAAGACCTTACCTATCCACACTGCTTGTGACGTTCTAAACCCCTATAAGGTCACCCCTCAGCCTCCTATGCTCCAGGGAAAATAGCCCTAGCCAATTCAGCCTCTCCGTATAGCTCAAACCCGCCAATATACTCAAATCTCTTAATCCTTTCTAGTTTCACAAAATCCCTCCTATAGGAGGGAGATCAGAATTGTACACAATGATCAAAGTGGCTGAACCAAGTATTGAGCTCCTCTGATGCTGCTTGGCCTGCTGTGTTCATCCAGCTCTACACCTTATCACAAAACAGTCGTGGCCGTTAACTGCTGTTTCCTGTCACTCAACCAACAACATGCTGATGCTCTTACTGTTCCCTTTTTCTTTCCATAGGCTTGTATTTTGGCAAAACTATTGTGTAGCGCTTTATCAACACTAGTTAGAAGTCTATAATCACATCAACCCGATTACCTTTTAAGCCCTTTATTTTCACTTCCTCTACAAATTCAGTCACGTTAATTGAACACAATTCACCTTTTTTAAAAAAAAGTGAGCTTTCTTTACAAGTAATCGGATAAATAAATTAATAAATATTGTAAGTTATATTGTCTAAAAGCTTTTCCATCACCCAAGTTAAACTGATTGGTGTAGCTGCAAACTTTACCTTGCACCTTTTCAGAACATGACTAAAAATTAGAACTACACTGATCCTCCAGAGATTATAAGTGTAAAAACCTAGCTTCTTTTAAAATGTTTTCATCAGATCACATCTGTGTTGAAATAAAAATTGCCATTCTGTATAAAAGGTTGTGCTGCATTTGGTGGGGTATTGGGAAATCTGTCAAGAATTGTCACGAGTATAAATAGAGGCTGAAACGTGAGTAAAAAAATTGGAATATCTATAAACTAGGTAAAGCTTAACGACTTTGCTAAGATAAAATATTGATCTATCAAATAAAGTATATAGCATGCATTGATTGCCCAATATGACACAGACATGATTTTAATGGACTATCAGCAATTACGTTTTTTTCTTTCTCTGATTACTTAAGTGACACAGATCTGTGAAGACAATTGCAGTATTTGCTGTCCTGCCTGACAATTTTTGTTGTAATCAGTGAAACTATCAAATGCCATTTTTCCAGAAAAAATGTTCAAAATGTACTAACCAATTAGTGTTTTACCTCTAGCAGAATGCTCTTTTAAATTGTGTATTAGTAATTGTTGAGTGATTTCTAAATAGCAACAAAAAGGTTACATAGATAGGAGGTACCTTATCTAAACGTTGATTTAAGTTTCTCAAGCTGTTGAATTCTATTCTCTATAAGTTTGCTTAACTTTTTTAATTAAAAAGAAACACCCAATGTTTCTACAGTGTTGATGCTAAAACAAAATTGCAAGTGTGCAATTGGTCAGCCAACTTCCAAAGATAAGGGGTAAGTTTTGGGTGCATACGCTTCATTAAAATTGATATTGTGGAGCGAGAAGCCGTTGGATATTAACCTTACGTTTTGTTGCTGAGAAATAGAAAAAATATTTGCTTACCAGAGTTTGAGTGAAGATTTGTAGTTTGGGTGCTGGTCGTAGATGTTGGTGTGTTCGCCGAGCTGGGAGGTTTGATAGCAGACATTTCGTCCCCTGCCTAGGTGACACCCTCAGTGCTGTGAAGCGCTGTTGTCTTGTGCCGGTTTGAATTTATATAGTCTGGTTTTTGCTGCTTCCAGTAGGTGTCAGTTCCAGCTATGCATTGTAATGGTCGGTATATCAGGTCTAATTCAACGTGTTTGTTGATGGAGTCCGCAGATGAATGCCAAGCCTCCAAGAATTCCTTGCTGTCCTCTGTTTGGCTTGTTCAATGATAATAGTGTTATCACAGTTGAAAAGTGTGATTTTTCTCGTCTGTGTGTATTGAAACTAAAGACATCTGGTCAGTATTGCAGGCATCAAATTTACTCCAGAAGAGGAAAACAACAATGAATTCCCATTCCTGCACGTGATGTTGGAAAGAAAAAGGAACGGTGACTTCACTACAAAAGTGTACGGGAAATCCACACATACCGACCAGATCTTAAATTATCACTGCAACGACCCCAGCTTCCACAAGAGGAGCTGCGTCAGGACCCTGTTCAAATGGGCCACTACACGCTGCAGCACACCCGATCTGCAGAAGGAAGAAGAACATCTCTGCAAGGTCTTTACCAGGAATAGATACCCCCACAGCTTCATCCACAGCTATCTAGCCAACAGACAACACAACCAGGGCACACCAAAACCCAAAACGATAACCACCACACCATATATAAAAAAAACACTTCCGAACTGACAGCCGGACTACTCAGCCCGCTAGGAATCATGACAGCACACAAACCGGCAGCCACACTAAGACAGCCACTGACCAGGGTTAAAGACCCAATAGATACCATGGACAGGACGAATGTGGTTTACAAGATACCGTGCAGAGACTGCAGGAAACACTATGTGGGACAAACAGGCAGACAATGAGCAACCCACATTCATGAACACCAGCTTGCAACTAAACGATATCACCAGATGTCCTTAGTTTCAATACACACAGATGAGAAAAACCACACTTTTCAACTGGGACAACACTATTATTACTGAACAAGCCAAACAGAGGACAGCCAGGGAATTCTTGGAGGCTTGGCATTCATCTGCAGACTCCATCAACAAACACATTGAATTAGACCCGATATACACCGACCATTACAATGCACAGCTGGAACCGGCACCTACCGGAAGCAGCAAAAACCAGACTATATAAATTAAAACCGGCACAAGACAACAGCGCTTCACAGGACGCTCCACAGCACTGAGGGTGTCACCTAGTCAGGGGACGAAACGTCTGCTATCAAACCTCCCAGCTCGGCGAACACACCAACATCTATATTTACTTACCCTTTAATCTTTTGAATTTTAAGTTTGGAAATTACTATTGTAAAGTAACGTCATTGAAAAAGAATCCAAATGTGATTGGATTAATGTATAGCATCATAATTGTATGTTGTTCATTCACTTGCTTAGCTTCTTTGTACATTTTTTTGTTTGTTTACAACTTTTGTTGTCACCGAGAATTAATAGAGCATTCCCACTGCGATGGAGAGCCTTGTCTGGATGAGAATTTGTTTTTGTAATGCTCACACAGGAGGGAAGTTTGAAGGAGAGCTATATGGTTAAGTTGTACAGTTTCTTTTTAATGAAATTATCACTGTTTTGTATCGGTAGTAGCCACTGCAGCTGTCTGCTCTCGTTCAGCTTCTTCTTTCCATTTTGCCTTTTTTGCTCGATTCCGACTGACAAGCGATTCGTGTCGTTCAGCAGCCTGAAGAGTATAAAGAATATTGAAAGCTTAATTGTGTTCAATAATTGTCCAATACATGAATCCTTAAATCCAAAGTTAACTGCAGCAGTTTGTTGGCCAAAGGTGGGGAGATGTGAGTTCACTTGGGGGGAAAAATATAGGAAAAAACAGAATATTCCTAAGTCCTGAGAACTATTAAGTGTCTTTAGGTGGATTTGGGTGCTGTGAGAGTTAACTTTGTAACGTGCATGTGTAAAGAGGTCATCCATCACTTATACAGGGTTTTGGAGGAGACCCTATCTATCTGATATATTGTGTTCAGTTTTGGCTTCAGAAAGGATACACTGACCTTTTCAGGACGCAATAAAGGTTCATTAGGTTGACTTCTGGGATTTGAGTTTTTCCAATGAGGCCACTGTTTGATTAGCGTGAGTTTTTACTGCCTGCAGTTAAAGGGGGTGAGAGGTGATCTCATTGAAACTTAAAATTCTAAAAGGATATAACAGGGTAGTTGTTCAGAAACTGTTTCCCTCGCTTGAGAGTTCAGAACAAGGGGGCACAGTTTCAATACAAAATACGCACATCCTATTTAACTCTGGGCTCGATGGACACATATTTTTAATCTCTAAGGGAATCAACAAATAGCGATTTTCATTATGGAGCTGGGACCTTTCAGTCAGCAAGCGTGACCTACCATGAAACTGTATTCATTTTTCATACCTGTTTTCCAGATGCGATCATAGCGAAACAGGCTAGAATAGTCAAGCCAATCATGATGTAGCAGGTTTTGACTCGTGCCCTATTTCTTGCTGCATTCAGCATTTCAAACCTGACAGTCACAAAGCAAGAAAACAGAGAGTGTTACATGTTGATTCTACAAATAGCGGCATTTTGCCAAAATTACTTCAATAGCTGTTTCTCTAGTCCTTTGCCAAGAATAGCATTGTGGTACTGCCATCATGTTCATTTTCTCCTCCAAGTCAGTTGCCTTTTGTACTTGGGCATGCATTGCCCTTTTTTTAATCCTAGAATTTGCTTCCAACATTATTGTGGGAGTGCCACTTTAATTTAAGGACAAGATTGACATTCTACTGTTAGGAATTTGGGGAGGGGGAAAAATAATGTAAACTTGTTCATACTGCAAGAAATCAGTCATTACTCTGAGAACAAAGGCGTTAGCAGCAGGAGGAGACTATTTTGCCCTTTGAACCTGCTTTGTCACATTTTAAGATTGACTGACTGATTTGCCATCTCAACTCTCAGCACCATACCCCATTAAACCTTCACTCCTTTGTGTGTCAAAAATTGTTAATTCAACCTCCACTGCTTTCTGGGGAAAATAATTCCGCAGACTACTGACACGGAGAAAAAGATGTTCTCATCTCCACCTTAACTGGGATGTCTTTTATTCTCAAACTATCACCTAGTTCCAGTCTTTCCCTACAAGCAGACATATCCTTCCAGTAACCACCCTATCATCATCTCAGGATCTTGTGTATCTATAAGATAACTTCTCCTAAACTCCAGTGGGTATAGATCCAATCTATTTAACCTTCAGAAAATAAATCCAGGAATATGTTATGATAAACTTCTTTCAACTGCTTCTGATGCAATTATATCCTTTTTTTTTAAACCACCTAAGTAAGGAGACCAAAATGGTACACAATACTCCAGATATGATTTTACCAAGACCCTGTACAGCTCCAGTACTGCCCTATTTTCATATTCATTCCCCTTGCAATAAACAGCAACATTTCTACTATCGTTCCTAATCACTTGCTGTGCTTACAAGTTAGCATTTTGTAATTCATGTACCAACACACTTGGATCTTTCTGGACCTCCAACATCTGCAATCTTGTTCTCATAAAATAGTATAGTTTGTTTTAATTGTTCCTGCCAAAGTTCCCCTTTTTTTTGTCATTACCTGCCAATTTATTGCTACTCATTTAACCTATCTATATCTCTTTGTAAACTCCCCTCCATTTGACAGTTTGCTTTCTATTTTGGTGTAATCAGCAAATTTAGCTGCCATACATTTGGTGCCTTCGTCCTACTCAATGATCCATGTGGGACTCCATTTGTTACAGCCTGCCATGCTGAAAATGACTCATTTATCCTTATTATCTGCTTCCTGTTAGCTAAACAGTCCTTTGTACATGCTAATTTAAGGAGGAAATAGATTTTTAATTAGTAATGGGCTGAAGCAGCGCAAGGGGAAACTGGAGTCCTGGAGTGGCACAACTTACCTTGATGCAGCTGAGTGTCGGTGTGGAGCGAAGTGGAGACTTGGAGCAGAGTGGGACAGTTGGTTGGACTGAGGCCTGGCACGGGCGGTCAGATCATGTGCTGAGTTGCTGCTATTTGAAATTCTTACTGGACTATAATGTCAATCATTTAACTTAAGTTACATAACAATTTTTTTTTAGACACTAAGTAATGCTAGTACATTGCCTTTTATTCCTCTTTTGTATTCAATTTTTGGACATGGGTACTTTTACCTAAGATTGGCTGCCTTTCATGGCACTTTGTGAAAAGTTTTCACTGTACTTCTGTACTGGAGTACACCTGACTATTCTACTCTATTGAAAGGTTATGGAGAACAGGCAGGAAAGTGGAGTTGAGGCCAAGATAAGGTTAGTCACAGTCATATCAAATGGCAGAGCAGGCTTCAGGGACTGAATTACCTGCTCCACCTCCAGTTATTATGTTAATATGTCACCCCTACATCAAGTTCTCTTATTTTGTGTTCTAATCTTTGATGTGGCAACTTAAGAAATGCCTTTTGGAAATCCAGTAAACTACATCTACAGGTTCCTTTTTTTCCCACCCTTATTGTTATTTTATCAAAGAACTCTAATGACATGATATGTTAAATATGATATCCTTCTCACAAAATATGATGATTCTACATAATCCCATTTTGATTTTTTAAGAGATAGTAGGAACTGCAGATGCTGGAGAATCTGAGATACCAAGGTGTAGAGCTGGATGAACACAGCAGGCCAA
>JAHRHZ010000073.1:4165497-4222959 GCA_024137785.1 Ginglymostoma cirratum | reverse complement strand
TTCAGAAATTTCTGAAGAAGGGTCTAGGCCTGAAACGTCAGCCTTCCTGCTCCTCTGATGCTGCTTGGCCTGCTGTGTTCATCTTGATTTTTTTAAAGTATCTGTTACAACCTCCTTCATAATACATTCTAACAATTTCCTTGCGACAGATTTAGGCTATTAAGGTGATAGTTTTGGATATCTGGCTCCCTTCTTTCTTGGATTGATCCACTATTTTAAATTAAGAAATTTTTTGGAAAATTTACACCAAATTCTTCCATTAACTCAACACTCTAAGACACATCCTACTGTGTCATTGGTTTAATAATATTTCCTAGTAATATTTTCCTGGTGACGGTGATTATTTAAAGTTCCTCCTTCCCAGTCATCTCAATTTTCATACCTTGGTAAGTTTTCTAATACTTCCATGGTGATGGTCACAAAATACTGTGCAATGTTTCCTAATATGTCCCTATTTTCCACTATTTTCAAGATTTTTTTTCTCTAAGGGATCAACCTTGCTTTTGTTCCTCTTTCAAATTTAACAGAAAAAGGTGGCTTTCTCTCATCAACTACTTTCTCCCTATTTCATTTCTTGAGTTCCTTATTTGCTCATTTTTAAAATTTGTCCAAACTTCTGATGTACTACTAGTTAAATTTGATACCATCCTTGACTTCTGTATTTAGCCACAGGCTATGCACATTTGTCACAGTCTTAATGGAATAAATCTTTATTATTTAATAACATAGCAAATTCTGACACTGCATTTCCACTATCCTGTCTTTCAACCTAGTTTCCTTGGTTATTGTCTGTCCCTATCCAACATTTCTCACTTCCAAACTGAACGCAAGTTCTATCATGTTATGATTGCTATCTATGAGATTATGGATTCATTCTGTGTCATCACATATTAATGTAAGCAGTAACCCTCTATAATAATGAGACTGAGATAAATGGTAATATAAGCGAAAGAGCTCAGCAGAAGGAAGGTGAAAGAGATTGGAGGTGACATCTTTACTTACCATGAAATTGTATATTGCTACAAATGTAGAGTTTAGGAAAATCTTATTGCAGCCTATGTCCAAGTTACTCAGCATAAGAGAAGTCAGCTGTGACAGAGCAAGAAGTCAACAATTGTAGAACAATCACCAAGTTGGTCCTAGATGATACTGCCCCATGAAATTGTCCCAAACACACGTTATGATCTTTGACTGAACACAGCAGGCCAAGCAGCATCAGAGGAGCAGGAAGGCTAACGTTTTGGGCCTAGACGGAAACGTCAGCCTTCCTGCTCCTCTGATGCTGCTTGGCCTGCTGTGTTCATCCAGCTCTACACCTTGTTATCTCAAATTCTCCAGCATCTGCAGTTCCTACTATATCTTATGATCTTTGACTATCTGGTTTGTGCAATAAGCGTGTCGATTAATCTCACTCTTGAATATCATGTACCTTTCATACATGCTCCATTTACTGCTATTTATTGTTACAGACAGCACCTGGGTGAGGTTCCCCAATTTGTTATGGGTCCAGATGGGATACCCAAATTGTTAAGATCCCAAATGAGAATGGATGAATTGGCTCCACTTCTTTAATTACCCAATCCTTCTATTGGTTGCAGCAAGGTTCACTTAAAAATGGGTCCCTTCCCTTGTGGATACCTGTTTTCCAGACACTCATAAATTTGTTCTCAAAGCAACCAATTTAACCACGCTTTATTGAGTTAACAAAAGTTAGTTCATTAATTACTAAACCTGAGAAGAATTTAGTAACACATGTTCACAGAGATTAGAAATAAGAGGTGAGTCCAAAAAGAGTCAAGTTTAATAGAAAACAATTGTATGGATAAATCTGTGAACTGTTCACAAAGAGCAGATAGTTGAAGGTTGCAGCTGTTGCAATGAAGGTTAATGGGAGCACTGATGCTGAATAGTCATGTTCATGAACCTTAGTTTTGATTGAGGATCTGCGGATTTTATTCCTTTTGACCGTGATTGAATTCTAACATTCAGGATGAGAAAGTCCTTTTGTTGTCCTATTTCCTTTATTTGGCTTCTAACTGGCTGGCACCTAGCAGTCAGAGAGAGAGAGAGAGAGAGAGAGAGAGAGCTCCTTTATCTGCAATACGGGGTGACTACGGAATGGTTATCCACCTGTGAATTTTACAGCATATCAATGCTTGTACACACAAGAATGTTCAGTCCCACTGTCACAGAGTTGAAACTCACTTTTTGACTACTGTCCTTGTATCATTCTGTCATTATCTTGTAGCCCCAAGAGATCATTGTCTAGTCTGTTTTAACTTGCTTCTTCTCCCACCAGGCCCTCACCTTTGAAGAACTCTTGTTATAGTTTCCTTTGCATCATTGATTTACTAATTTTGGGCATTGCTGTCTCTTCAGAAGACCACTTAATTTACATTTGCAGCCAGTATGAGGAGCTAGGCATCAAATTAAGCAGTAGAACCTCAAAGCTAATATTCTCTGGTTTATTACCTCAGCCATGTGCAAATTGGCATAAGGTTAACAAGGTTAAAGAGACGAATGTGTGACTGAAAGACTGGTGTGGTTTCTGGTTCATGGGGCACTGGTACCTATACCGAAGAGAATGGGATGATATACATCTGAACCATACCACAATTGGTGTTCTTATGAACCACATACCTACATAAGTAGAGTAGGTTTTAAATAAAATAGTGGGGCAAGAGCCCAAATTTTGGAAGATGTTTTGCATCAAAGAGTAGGAAAAATGTAACAAAGGAAGGAATTAATGTCACAAATGGTAAACTGACAATGACAGGAAGGGACAGAGAATGCAGATCTTAGAGTAAATCAACAGATACGACTAGAAATTACAAAAGTAATAAAAAGCACAGAAATTAAGGCACTATATGTGAATGCACATAGTATTTGAAATAAAACAGGTGAGCTTGTACAAATTGAGATACATAAGTATGATCTAATGGCCATAACTGAGGTGTGGCTACAGCTTGAAGAGTATTTGTCATCTTAGAAGTATAGGATGCTAGGAAAGGGTGGAGGAGTAACTCTGTTAATTAAAAATGTTATTAGAAAAACAGACAGGATAACCTCAATTCAGGAAGCCAGAATACAGAATCAGTCTGGGTAGAGACAAGGATTGTTAAAGGCAAGAAGTCACTTGTAGAAATTGGGTACAGGCACTTTACCTGTAACCATCGTGGTATGATGGGATATGAAGGAAGGAATAATGAGAATTTGTCAAAAAGGTACAGCAACTATTGTGGGGGCTTTTAACCTACATCTAGACTGGAACAATTACATGGGATACTGTAGTCTAGGGGAGGAATTCATTGAATGTTTTCGGGACAATTTCTTAGACCAGGATGTTATGGCACTATCTAGAGAGTAGGCTATACCAGACCTAGTTTTGACCAATGAGATAGGATTATTGCCTTATCGTGAAAGCACCTCTGGCTATGAGCAACAATAATATGAATTTTACATGCAGTTTAAGGGAGAGAAGTGTGGGTCTAAGACTACTATTTTGAATTTTATAAAGGGCATGAAAGCAGACTAGCGAAAGTAAACTGGTGATATAGGTTACGGGAGAGGTCAGTACTTCTGTTCCACTTGTTCCTCCTCCTCACTTTGTCATTCTAATTTCTCTATAATTTTAATGAGTCTTTTCTGCTGTCTCTTCATAGCATTGCTAATTCTTACCAAGATAAGGCATCCAAAATGATTCTAGAATTGGGCATTACCAATGTTCAGAGAGGAACGCTGTCCAGGAGCTACTGGATTTCTGCTAATTTAAATTAATGGATGAACAATTAGGTGCAGAACTGTTATAGTCATAAGGGTCTGTTCCTGTGCTGTATAACTCTAAGTTCAACTCGTCCATGCTGGCCAGACATCCTGAATTAATCTAGTCCCATTTGCCAGCATTTGGCTCATATCCCTCCCTATTGATATACCCATTGAGGTGCATTTTAAATGTTGTAATTGTACCAGCCTCCATCACCTTCTAGGTCATAGAATCCCTACAGTGTGGAAGCAGGCCCTTTGCCCCAACAAGTCCACACTGACTCTCAGAGCATCTCACCCAGATCCATACCCCTAATCTAGACATCCTTCAACGCTATGGGCAATTTTCCACAGCCAATCCACCTAGCCTGCACATTTTGGGGCTATGGGAGGAAACCCACACAGACACAAGGAGAATGTGCAATCTCCAAACAGACAGTTGCCTAGGGGTGGAATTGAACCTGGGTGCCTGGTGCTGGGAGGCAGCAATGCTAACCACTGGGCCACCATGCTGCCCCAGTGGCAACTCATTCTATACACAGACCATCCTCTGCATGAAATAGTTGCCCTCAGGTCCCTTTTTAAATCTTTCCTTTCTCATCTTAAGTCTATAGCTTCTAGTTTTGGACTCCCCTACCCAGGGAAAAAGACATTGGCTATTCACCCTTTTTTGTGCCCTTAATGATTTTATAAAGTTATAAGGTCAACCCTCAGCCTCTGATACTCCAGGGAAAACAGCCCAGACTATCCATCCTCTCTATATAACTCAAGCCCTCCAATCCCAGCAACATCCTTGTAAAAACAGAAGTTGCTGGAAAAGCTCAGCAGGTCTGCCAGCATCTGCGAAGAAAAATCAGAGTTAATATTTTGGGTCCAGTGACCATTCCTCAGAACTGTTCTGTCAGGCCTGCTGAGCTTTTTCACCAACTTCTATTTTACAGTTTTACAGTTATTTCAGTTTTTAACATTCTTGTAAATCTTTTCTGAACCCTTTTGAGTTTCACAACATCTTTCCTATATCCGGAAGACCATAACTGTTCACAGTATTCCAAAAGTGGCCTCACCAATGTCCTGTACAGCCGCAACATGACATCTCAACTCCTATAGTCAATGCACTGACCAATGAAAGCAAGCATGCTAAATGCCACCTTCACCATCCTGTCTACCTGCAACTCCATTTTCAAGGAATTATGCACCTGCACCCCTAGGTCTTGTTGTTCAGTAACACTTCCCAGGGCCCTACCATTAACTGTATAAGTCCGGCCCTGGTTTGCCTTACCAAAAGGCAACACCTCACATTTATCTGAATTAATCTCCATCTGCCACTCCTCAAGCCATTGGCCCATCTGATCAAGGTCCTGTTTTACTCTGAGGTAACCTTTTTCACTGTCCACTACACCACCAATTTCCATGTCATTTGCAAACTTACTGATTATACCTCCCATGTCCACATGCAAATCATTTATATAAATGACAAAATGCAGTAGACCCAGCACCAATCCTTGCATAGCACTGCTGGTCACAGGCCTCCAGTCCAAAAAACAACCCTCTACCACCACCTTTTCTGATTTCTGAGCCAGTGTTTGACACCAACATCTGGAAGACCCAGTTGCAGAATAAACTCGAAGATTCTGAGTCTCAGCAAATTATTAGATCATGAAAACATCAATTTCACTTGATAGAAATAATAAGACCACTTATCAATTGTTCTCCTGTAGGATGTCACCTGAAGGATTAACATATCTTTGCCTTTCCTATTTTGTTCTGCTTACTACCAATATCTGCTAATTTACACCTCCAATTCAATTCATTGGTTTGCATAATATTGTAAAGCACTTAATTGAGCTAGAACGAGTTTTGAGTAAAACTAAACTCTTGTTATAATTGCTATCAACTATTTGGTAATGAACTGTATCTCAAAGCAGTACCAGTTATTCTATAGTAGAATGTGGAGTACAAATTCACATTGGAGGGATGAGGCAGCTGGTATATTTTATATGATTGTCCACATGTTGAAATTACTGTAAACATAAAATTTACTTTTTAACATATGCTGACACATAAATAACTGAAAGAATAATCTGGCAGTAAATAGTAAAACATGTAGTGGTGTAGGGCCTTCAAGCATATTAGATTATGCAATAAATCTTAAAGGACTACAGTTACTGTTTTACAATAGAAAGCAGATAAACTATTAAGACTTTATTGTAACACAAATGATGACAAAATTGTATGATTAGATAAAGAAACAGCAAACATTGTTCATTAATGACAGTGTCCAAGTGAACATTAACATTTTATAATCCATAATGGCATTATCCAGGCTAAATTTCTACCTAAGTCACTTTCAATAAAAGTCACTGCTGACAAATACCAGAGTGTTCAGGAAAATAGATTTCTGTTATGTCATTGGCAATAAAAATGATCTCTTTGTACTTTCTGCAGAAGGAACATCTGTTCCAATTGTGAGCTTCTGGATTTTAAACCTCTCTTCAATCTCTCCGCAACACATCAGCAGTCAATGGACTATTAAAGTAAGATGAAATCACTATGTTATTGCACTGGTGTGTTGCAAACAGGATAGATAAGACAGTCAGATTTCCAGAAAGATTAGAAGAACCATGTAATGATAAATGTGACACTGCCCCTGAAAAAAAATAATTTAAGGAACAAGTTAAGGTTGGAGAACAACCCTAAATGTTCCTGCTCTAAGGTGAATCAAATTTCATTTTATCTCATTGGATTTCTGGATTTTTTTAATGAGCATTTCAAAATTTGATTTGTTTTGCTTTAAAAATTGAAATCTACACATGACATTTGAAAATAATTATTGATGACGGAGTACAAGGGACAGGAACTTAATCTCGATTTAAACTGAAGCTCAGAATTCCATCTGTTGTATTGTGGAAAAAGAACAGCAAGGTTTACAAAAGCATTAATTTTACAGCAGTGGATTTGAAAATCTTTGAGAAGGGATGTGTACTCTAATGGAATACATTTAGTTCAAGAAGGGTTGTAGAATACAGTCTCCATGGAATTTGGAAAGTTGATGCATTTTACAGCATTTTGAAATGTAGCATTTGCAGCTAAACATTTATATATAAATGATAAATACATATTTCTTTTCTGATTTGAAATATCTGGAAAAGGAAATTGTAAGTGGAGGTTGCTGTAATTTATTTTCATTACTCTCACCAGGAGAGGTCTAGCAAGGCTAAGATTTTTGACCATCCCCATTTGTCCTTGAAAAAGAATGGTGAACAATTTTTGCTGTCCATGAGGTGAAAGTAGCTGTGCAGTTATTAGACAGGGAGTTCCAGTATTCTGACTCAGTGACATACGTCTCATTCAAGAGAGGAACTTATAAATAACGATGTTCGCAGTCACCTTTCTCCTTCAAGGATTCAAGAGGCATGATAGATAAACCTGAGCTGCTCATCGTCAACACAAGTATGGGTAATTGACCACAGGTCTGAGGCTAATGTTGGTAAGGGGCAGTGAGTAAAGAAAGTAGAACTGGAAGCTAAATGATGACTTGAATTTGAAGACACTTTAACATCTATTGCATAATAAAATTCAGTGACATGAGACCTATGTGACTATTCAATATTATAAATTGCACATATTTTGCATACATACATGTGCAGTTAAGCTCAGAAATCCAGAAGCTGCTGTTAGAGATGCCACGGACTTCAACAGTGTGTGCTGTTGTAGCCCTCACTGCTAGATGAGACGTGACTGCAATAATGCGATTCAAGCATAGTTGCCCAATGTTTCCTCATTAAAAACCACAGGGAAAAAGAATAGACCATACAGTCATGGCTAAGTGAGTTTTTAACAGCGCAATGACTGTTTAGCAGTCAATGTTACTGGCTCAGAAAAATAAATTTTATAGATGTGGTGAGTGTCTCATTCTGTCAGAGCGAGATCAACAGCAATAATTAATCTATATGGAACCTTTAATATAATGCAATTATTAATATATATATTAATTATTTGAAGGAAGGAAGTGAAGGTACTGTAGTTAAATTTGCAGATGATGCAAAAATAGGTAGAAAAGCAGTTGTAGGAGGAATATAAAGAGTTTACAGGAGAGTTATTAATAGGTTAGGATAGTGGGCAAAAGTTGACAAATGGAGTTTAAGGGAATATAATAACTGGAGTATAACTCTATCAGTAAGGAATTCAAGAGTTATGGGGAATAAGCAGAAAAGCGGACATGAAGAGTATCAGATCTTACTGAATGATGGAGCAGGCCGAGAGGGGCTGAATGGTCTACTCCTGATTCTTATGGTCACTGAGGCATGAGTAACTGGGCAATGTTTCAGAGGAGGTCTTAGTTATGGCTCAAATATTTTGGGCAAAAGCTCTTCTCATGGTGAAGTACAAGCATCAAGGCTGCAAACCTCCAGCTTAGTCTTAATATAGCTTTTTAAAAATGTTTTTATCTGTATAAATGTCACAAGCAGATTTTGGACGTCTTAGATTGACGAGGATTGAACACTGGTAATGTAAAATGATGACCATTTATTATCTATTATCATAATGTACTGAAGAATGGGAGAGCAGGAATTCAGTAGAAACCTCATTTCATCAGTTTCCAATCCCCAGTGTTGTGACTTAATATCACCGATAATGTAGTCTAGCTCCCACTATATAGCTATAATCGTCGATACTATGCCACCTGTCACTCTTATTTCTCATAATTAGACTAATTGTACTTCCTAATCTTTTTCTCATTTTTGTAGATCGTTTAAACCTAACTCATATTCTATGTTTAATACCTGCTGGTTTAGACTATATGACTCAGTGAGGAATTCATTAATCTGATTGGTTGGAGAGCAGAGATAGTAGGAACTGCAGATGCTGGAGAATCTGAGATAACAAGGTGTAGAGCTGTATGAACACAGGAGGCCAAGCAGCATCACAGGAGCAGGAAGGCTGACGTTTTGGGCTTAGACCCTTCTTCAGAAATGGGGGAGGGGAAGGGTGTTCTGAAATAAATAAGGAGAGAGGGGGAGGCGGATGGAAGATGGATAGAGGAGAAGATAGGTGGAGAGGAGACAGACTGGTCAAAGAGGCGGGGATGGAGCCAGTAAAGGTGAGTGTAGGTGGGGAGTTAGGGAGGAGATAGGTCAGTCCAGGGAGGACGGACAGGTCAAGAAGGCAGGATGAGGTTAGTCGATAGGAGATGGGGGTGGGGCTTGAGGTGGGAGGAGGGGATAGGTGGGAGGGAGGACAGGCTAGGGAGGGGGGACGAGCTGGACTGGTTTTGGGATGTGGTAGGGGGAGGGGAGATTTTGAAGAGCATGTTGTTTCTTGCCCTGCTTACAGATCTCCTGTAGAGGGTGCTGTGCTAAAACAGACAACAGATTTTAGAAATAACTCAGTGGGGAGCTGGATGAACACAGCAGGCCAAGCAGCATCAGAGGAACAGGAAAGCTGACATTTCTGGTCGGGACCCTTCTTCAGCTTTCCTGCTCCTCTAATGCTGCCTGGCCTGCTGTGTTCCTCCAGCTCCACACTGTGTTAGCTCAGACTCCGGCATCGGCAGTTCTTACTATCTCTGAAATTTTAGAAACCTCCACTGATAATGTCTCAGAAATTTATCAGTGAAATGAATGCAAATGAGCACTTTCTTTGCCACTGAGAAATCCTAGCCATTTATTTTGGGTGATCAGTAGTTGTGGGACTAACAGTTGGCAAATCTAGGCATGCTATTGCCACTCAGTTGTCACTCAAGAATCCATGACTGCTTGTGTACGGATAACCTATTCAATATCAAATCAAGGATGTGACAGACTTTTCTTCAGCTTAAATGATAGGATTAAAGTAAATTCACAGCACAAAGTGCCTAAAGTGTAGCGACTCCTACATTGGTGGGTCCGACACAGCGAGATGGTAGAGGACAGATGGAGGCGCAGGTATCGTTGGTGAGCTGGCTCAGGCTCAGGACTCTCTTTCAGTTACATCTTTTATTATACCTCAGTTATATCTTTTATTCTTTTTCTTCATCAACTACTCGTAATGGTGCCGGATTGTGGCGACTGTTGAAGTTTTTCACTGTATTTTACTGTATTATTCATTGTAAAATGCAAATGACAATAAGTAAATCATAATCATTTCCTTGTCCCGATTCCATTATGCCCTTTGGCTGCAGAAGCAGACTAAACGTGATAGTGTGCAAACTTAAGATCACATTTGATTCTTATCTGAGCATCAAATCTCACATTCAGTCCACATTTATACATAGTTTCATCACGTGAGAGAAACCTGCTTTCTATACTCTGTAAACGCCTCAACATTCTCCCAATCACCAAGACCTATCTATTATGTATATCAGCCACAAAACTCTTACAGTAACAGCAGATAAAGGAAAATTCTAACCTTAGTCATTTCCCAGTTTGCATATCTTAATATTGAAAAAAAAACAGCAGATTCCAGGAGAAACTTTTGTCTGTAACATTTACTTTTACATAACTTGAAGTAGAAATGAAAGTTCCATAAAGATCAGTTTTAATTCCACTTGTCTAGGAATTATTTGTCATTCTTTTTATTCAGTAACTTTTTGATCCTGATATCTCCAATATCTCATTGCCTGTAAACATTGCCTTGGTTGGAAGGCTGTTTCTCAGCCTCTTCGGCTCTAGACGTTTGAATATTGTGACGATCTGGCAACCCTTACTTACTCCACATAAACAAGTTTAATAACTAGCATGTGAATTTGTCAAAAAGTCTCAAAGGAACTCTACATTCTAAACACAGATGTGAAACCACCATGACCAGGGTTTCCATCAATTTTCTTATTTTCCTTCTATTTTTTTCTCCAGCGCAGACAGTGATCCAACTGAAACAACGAAACATGGACTGCTAGGCTCAGCACTTGTGCTAAATTGGGACTCCCTTGTTCAACAAAAATGTGGAAAATTATGACACTGGTGCAATTAATTGCTAAGGATAAAAACATGCCACTTTTATAATATAGATGCATATACATCCTTTGTCTTCAGGCAAGTTGGTTTTCAGAGTCTACCAACACCCTATGGAAAAATAATTATCTTGGAGCTACTTCGATAAGAGTAAACACTATATAGTATTAGCAGGGATAATGGCACTAATCTAGAAACCCAGATAATGTTCTGAGGACCTGCATTCAAATCCCGCCATGGCAAATTGTGGAATTTGAATTCAGTAAAAAAAATCTGGAATTAAGGGTCCAAAGATGATCGTGAATCCATTGTCAGTTGTTGGAAAAAACCCATCTGGTTCACTAATGACCTTTTAGGGAAGGAAACTGCCATCCTTACCTGGTCTGGCCTACATGTGACTCCAGACCCACAGCAATGTGATTGGCTGTTACCTGCCATCTGGGCAATTAGAGATGGGCAATAGCCAGCGATGCCCTCATCTTGTGAATGAATAAAGGAAAGAAGCTGCAAGCAAGTGTAATGTGATCAATGCAATGTGATCAAATATGACTTGGTCAAACCTCCAGGAAGGTGTTTCACATGAGCTTGTAACCCTGATTTTAGATCTGGTGGACATTCAGATTGGTGTCCAGCAATAACATGTTAATAAGGGAATCTTTTCCATCAAGTTTTGGTAACAGATCTTCATGGTCGATGCATCTCAGCTGGGCTCAGAAGGCCAAACAAAGGTCAGACAGATTTATCTAAATCTTGCTGCAGCAAAATGTAATGCTAATACCCACTCTGTTATTTTCTTTCTTGCTTTCCAATCATATGTCTAGATTGTATAATTATGTTTCTATAACATTCGGCATGATGGATGGTCATTTTATCATTTACTACACTAAAAGTACCAAACAGTGATCTCTAATTTTTGTAAGATAAATTGAATTTAAAAGGGTAAAATTGAATTTAAATGACAAAAAGATTGCCTTGATGCTTTAGAACAAATTTCCATTATCCAATCATCAATTCTGCTTTAATGCAGAATCCAACAATTAAAATGCACTTCAGAAAAAATGACATCAAAGCAATAAACTTTGAAATTGTATTTTGTAGTAAATATCTTTAACCTGTATTGCTTTAGACTACCTGATGAATTAAAGTGACATTAAAACTTTTCTTTAAAAACAGGCGGGCTAAGCATAATAAAGGAAATTCTGTTTATTTGCAGGCAGACATTGAGAAGGGGAAAGAGATTAACTTGTGGCTGCTGTAAAACAGAAAGTGCACAGCACATCTGGCTATCACAGGGACCTTTCATTTAAATCCAATTAGGTCAATTAGATTGTGGGTAAAGAAACATCCTCATTTAATCACTTAAACGAGTTGGACAAGACTTGATTAATTTAAACAATGATGTACGAAATGTTAAAAACAAAATATTTCACACACACTGATTTGTTCTTTTAGTGACCCAATGTACCTCAAATGAATAAGCAACTGAAGTTAAAATGTCTTATTCACATGCTTAAGATATCTTTTACTAAGCAATAGTAATGTTCCTCCTTGATTTTTTTCTAATTTAGCTTTCCAAAGACCTTTTCAGTTTATTTCTATTTTTGAAGCATCTTCTCTTCTCTTCAACATGTGCGGGGGTGCCATGGTGGTTCGGTGGTTGGCACTGCTGCCTCATGGCACCAGGGACTTGGGTTTGATCCCACCCTCAGGCGACTGTCTGTTTGCACGTTCTCCCTGTGTCTGTGTGGGTTTCCTCCCCAGTCCAAAGAGGTGCAGATTAGGTGGATTGGCCTTGCTAAATTGCCCATAGTGTTCAGGGATATGCAGGCTAGGTGGGTTAGCCATGGAAAATATGGGGTTACAGGGATAGTGTAGGCTGGGTTGGGGGGGAGGGGGTGCTCTTCAGAGGATCAATGTCGACTCAATGGGCTGATGGCCTGTTCCCGCATTGTAGGGATTCTATGCTGGCTCATATTGGTACACTGTTAGCAACTACAATTCTCTGACACCATTTCCTAATGCAATGTAGTATTGTGTGCGGTTCTGATCTCTTTGCCTAAGGAAGGCTGTACTTGCATTGGAGGTTGTACAATAGAGTGTCACCAGACTGCTTCCTGGGTTAGTGGGCCTGTCCTATGAGGAGCAATTGAGGACACTGGACCTCTTTTAAAAGCATGTATGGTAATCTCAGTTAGAGAATTCTTAAATGGAAAGATAAAGTAGATGCAGAAAGGATGTTTCTCCTGGCTGTGAGGTCTAGAATCAGGGGACACAGTCTCAGAATAACAGGCAAGCAGCTAGGACTGAGATGAGGAGGAACTTCTTCATCCAGAAGGTGGTGAATGTTTGGAACACCACCACAGAGAGCTGTGGAATTCCAGCCAATAAGAAAGTTCATGAGAAAGATTTGTACAGTCCTAGATATTGATGACATCAAGGGAAATGCAAATAGTGCGAGAATATGGTGTTGAGGTAGTTGATCAGCCATGATCTGGAATGAGGCAGCAGGCTGAAGGGGCCATTCCAACTCTGATGTGCTTATATTGCTGCCATTTAGTCATCCCACTTGTGTGAACCTAAACTGCAAAGACTATCCATTGAGGTCACTACTGCACCAGTTGCAATACGACATCACTGGGATAAGCTAAGCTTAGATGTTATATCTCCACACGCCTGGTACTAATTGTGCTCACTTTTCAAGAAAGTATCTCTCCCCGAAGATTAAGAAAATATCTCTCCCTGAAGATACTGTTGAGTTATCATTGTGACAAATGGTCATATACAAAATTTATTTTCCAGGAGCTGTTGACTGTAATTCCCTCAAAATTGACAGGATATTTCCACACATTTTATATTTTGACTATTTTATGATGTATTTTCTGCTTGATTTGAGAAAAATTATTTCACTTATCTGGTCAGGAACGATTGTGATGGCGCATCATGTACATCCACCCTATTCACAAAATGCTCTTCAAGGTAGTTCTTCTGATTACACTGTACTTTATAAACATTATTGTTTATGATATTAATCTAAGAACATAGAACAGAATCAATTACTACTTTGATCACTATACCATGGTCATCTATCTGACAATGCTGAAAATTTCCCAGTCACGTCTTGTGCTCAAAAGTAGGGTAATACCCTGTCAATTTGCGTTCCATTATCGGTAGAGTGACGGAAGGGGATCATTGACAGTGCTAGCAAGTAACATTCACAAATGAATAACCTGCTCACTGATGCTCATTTGGGTACTACTAGGATAAAAGAGCTGAATTGCAGAGATGAGCTGAGAGTGACTACCGTTGACAATAAGGTGGCATTTGACTGAATATGGCATCGAGATGCCCTAGCAAAATTAGAGTCGATGAATCAGGAGGAAATGTCTCCACAGGGTGGAGTCATAACTAACACAAAGGAAGACGGTTTTGGTTGTTGGAGGTCAATCAGTCGCAACACACTTGTACAGGAGTTCCTCAGGACTCCAAGCCCAACCATTTCCAGCTGCTTCATCAATAACCTTCCGTCCACCAGAAGCTCAGAATTGGAGATATTCATTAATGACTGAACAATGTTCATCACCATTTGTGACATCTCGGAGACTGAGGCATCTGTGTCCATACACTACAAGAGCCGGACAACATCCAGGCTTGGGCTGATAATGTGTGTGCCACACAATTGCCAGGCAATGATTATCTCCAACAAGACAGAATCTAATCTTCACCCCTTGATGCTTAACAGGATTACCATCACTGTATTTACCCCAGCACCAGAAAATGAACTTGATTAGCCTTATAACTACTATGGTTACAAGAGCAGTTCAGAAGTCAGGTTTGTGGTGGAATATTCTCCGCTGACTTGGATAAATGCACCTCCAACAACAGTCAAGAAGTTTGACACCATTCAGCGTAAGCTATTGACTGGCCATATAAGACCTTTACTATCCATTCCGTTCATTACTGATACACAGTAGCAGCAGTGTGCACCATCTACAAGAGGCAAATCTTCAAAATAGTTCCAGCGTCTCACTGTCAACATTGTTAAAATGGTCCAACTTGTTCAACCTACTCAACTATTGCTACCAGAGGTGAGAATTCACCTTTGACTGAAAAGTAAAATTTCAATTTCCTGACATCTGTTTAAGGTCTTAAGTTAAGGAATGACCCAGTTCCCATGGACATAGGCTGTAACAAAAAAAAATTGGCATTGAGTAAGCAGTTTTCCTCATCGACCTTTTGACAACTTAATACCACAGACCACAAAAGCTGACAGCCTGGGAAAGAAAATATTTGTAAATGCAGGGATAATTTGGTGGTCAGATTTTTTCTCTCTACAAAGAACCCATTTTGAATGGCTGAAGTTCATAAATCTGCTAACATTCAGGCCTTCATTCCATCAGAAGAGGTTAAAACACAATTAAAGTTTTTAAAAGTATGAAAAATAGTTAGAAGCCAATTACTTGTGGTAAATGTAAGGCATAAAAGAAGGGATACTTATAAGGTTAAGTGCAAGAAATCTAACACAGGTTGGGAGGTGCAGCTTGCACTACCAGAGTTAATGATTGAAGCAATGAGAATTTCTTGATGGAGAGTGGCTGGTTTCTGTGTGAATGGCTGTGTGTGATTAACAGTATGTTTAGAAAAGAAAAGCTTTAACAATAGTTTAAGAATAATTTAAGTTAAACAGACAATTATAGAAAAAGACCTGGAAGCAAGAAGTACAAATGTTGCTTGTGTAGAGATTAAACACCAACCTTCCACGCTATTTGTCTAGTCCACCACTGGTTCTACAGAGTAATCAGTAGATCAACATCCATTTCATCTCTCTTAATAAGTTTCTTGCAGTGCATGACCTGCTTAACATCCTGCCTTTGACTGAAGCTTGGCTTATGAGTAGTAACATCCTGTCCTCTAGCAAAGCTTCCCTGACATGTACTTTTCACCAACAGCATCATCCAAACAATTCCAGCAATGCTGTGCCCCTTATCATCAAACTACATCTTGGATTTGCTCTTTGCTGCTCTTTTCATCTTTTAAACACTGCTTTTTAATTCTTGAAAATCTTTGATCCATAACATAGGTTTCTAGTTAAGATATCCAGCCTCCTTCCCTCAGTCAGCTTGTACTTTGCAAGACCACTAATCCTCGATGACTTTATTCTGCCTCACAATTAATCTTTCTTGATCTCCTCTGAGTCCACTGCTTTCTAGTCCTTCCTTAACCTCTCTCTGTAATCTCTCCTCCTCACATTCTTGGCCTACCCCATGATCCTGTAATCTTGCATTGCCTCTATATTCCCATGACCTTGAGGACAAATAAGGTCAATTCCAATGACTTCCTTGTAGCCATCACTATCCACATTGCCTTAAGATGGCCAACTCCCATATGTTTTCTTGTCTCCCTAAAAAGAACTCTCAAGATTACTTTTTTAAAAAATAATTGCACTTTCCATCAGCCAGTTGGCTAACCTTTAGCCTTTCTGTTCACCATATTATGAAAGAGAGGTGGGGGTTGGGGCCCAACAAGACTTTCATTCTCTTAAAACCTTTGGCCAGATTGCTCTTAAACTGTTTTTTCTGGAACAAAGAAACAGTCTGTGTATTCTTTCCTGATAGGTTTGTTTTTGGTATTATCCTTGTGAGTTTGTTTTGTACTTTCTTCATTGCTCCAATATCCTTTAGACCAGAAACATGCTCAGTATTGCCAAATGTGGTCTAAGCAGAGGTTTGTACAGGTTTGACATGACCTTCCCAATTCTCTTACTTTTCAACAGAGTAGAAATATCTGGAATACACTGCTGGAAAGGATTGTAGAGGTGGAAGCCACCATAATATTTAAGAAGCATTTAGATGCACCCTTTAAAATGCCATTACCAGTGAGGCTATGGGCCAAGTGCTGGAAAACAGGATAAGAGTAGATAGGTGATTGATGACCAGTGTGGACATAATGGGGCGAAGGGCCTCTTTGTACACTATAAAACTCTGGCTCCATTATTTCTTCTTGCATTTAGTAATTAATGGTGAAACACATGGAGTAGAAATAAGAGGTGAGTTCAAAAAGATAAAAATAAGGAAAACTTATATAGATCAGTATCTGACTTCTTCATGAAGATTAGATAAATTGATCTTACAGCAATTATTGGAGGCATTGATGTTGGCAGCTGAACAGTTGTTTCGGAGATTCACGGTTTTGCAGGTTTGCCGAAATTCTGCTGCTTTGATTTATTTTGACAGTGACGAAACATTAGCATTCAGAGTGAGATGGAATTATTCCCTTTGCCCTACCTGCAGTACAGATGTGTTTAATTTGACTGTTCTCAAAACTATGGCCCTCAAAACACTCCAGTGCATACACGAGGATTTCTGACCAACAACGTGCACGCACAGTAGTGCTGCAGTCAGATTTAATCCCCTTTACCTCTAAAAAAGGAAAACAGACATAATTGCAAAATGTGGCTTTCTTTTGAGATGGGGAGCTAGTCACATCTCATTATCTCTACTTGTTCAGTCTCTCCAAGCGTGAAGTTTCTGTACCACTTTATAGGTGTGCTTTTCCATGTGTTTTCCGGACAGACTTTACCAGACAGTTACCAAATTTACATTCGGAGTTCAGTTTTCCTGTGGCAGTTCCCTCTCTAAAAAAAAAAGCCAAACACGTTTTGAAATTAAAAGTAAATTAAATGTAAAACATGTCTAGAAATACTTTGGGGTTCTGATCCATTCTCATAACAATCTACAGAAGGTGTCTACTAATACACCAGAACTGATGGAAAGCTGCTTAGCCTTAGCCACCTAAGGCCCAAGTGTGCTAAGCTTTCAATAGAGAATTACTTTACTCCAGTGATACCACTTCAGTATTGCACACTGAGGAACACCTTCACTGGCAGATGGACAGACTCTCTAATTTTTGTAAACAGTTTGATTTGACCCTCAGGAAAGCACACATCATGGTCCAGGATATTGATAATGCTGATTGATAGCAATATGTTGTTGGAGACTGTTGATATTTTCACATTTCTAGGCTCCAGAATTGCCAACAAGATTGTGAAACTGATATGCACATAGCAGAAGTTATGGCTGTTATGTCCAAGCTTAGTAACAGAGAAGGTGGAGTAACACAGCAGGTCACGCAGCATCAGAGGAACAGGAAAGTCGATGTTTCAGGTTTATGCCCTTCATCCTTACTCCAGCATCTGCAGTTCTTGCTATCCCTTGCTACCCATCTTCAGAAATGGGGGAGGGGAAGGGGGTTCTGAAGTAAGGTGGGAGGAACCGTCCCCGCCTCCCTAACATGTCTTCCTCCCACCTATCCCCTCCTCCCACCTCAAGCCCCACCCCCGTCTCCTACCTATCAACCTCATCCCGCCCCCTTGACCTGTCCGCCCTCCCTGGACTGACCTATCTCCTCCCTACCTCCCCACCTATACTCACCTTTACTGGCTCCATACCCATCTCTTTGACCTGTCTGTCTCCTCTCCACTTATCTTCTCCTCTATCCATCTTTTATCCGCCTCCCCCTCTCTCCCTATTTATTTCAGAACCCCCTTCCCCTCCCCCATTTCTGAAGAAGGGTCTAGGCCCGAAACATCAGCCTTCCTGCTCCTCTGATGCTGCTTGGCCTGCTGTGTTCATCCAGCTCTACACCTTGTTATCTCTACCAATAGTAATGTCTGTTTGTAATTTGCTACAATTTTTCTTTATATGAACTAGACCTTAAAATTTGAGGGCGTCTGCAATGTTAAAGATTGTACTTCTGTTTCTGGAGTTGAAATTGTGAGCTTAAAACTGTGAATTGCAGCAGTCCCAACACCAATTTGAATGGAAAGCCACTTCCCACCTTTTGCCAGTCTGAGTAGTTGCGTTTAACCCACACTCTCTGTTTTCTGTTTTGTAAGCACCTTGCTGTCTATTTTGTTCCCTGTTTTAACATTTAGCTTGAATACGCCCTACCTAATTGAAGAGCTATAGAAAGTCTGCATGTATCACATTGACTATGTTTCCCTTGTCAACTTCTTCTGTTGCTTCTTCAATGAACTCATTAAGGTTGGTCTTACATATTTTCTTTTGAAATCCAAGCTTACTACTGTATTGCATTTTCTCTTTCTACATGTTTATTCCATTTCATGGCTGAGTAAAGATTTCATTCTCTAACCTTCGGTTGAAGTTTATATAGATGAGGGAGGGTGACTCGATTGAATTATATAAGATCCTGAATGATTTTGATAAAATGTACATGGAAACAGTGTTTCTTCTTGTGGGTGACTCCAGAACTAGGGGCCACTGTTTAAAAATTAAGGTTCTCCCTTTACGACACAGATGAGGAGAATTTTTTTCCCTGAGGGTTTTGTGATTGTAATTCTGTGCTTCAGACAGTGATTGGGGCAGGATCAATTTATATTTTTAAGGTGGAGGTAGATAAATTCTTGTTACCCAATCAAATGTTATCGGGGGTTAGTGAGCATATGTTATTCAAAATACAAACAGATCAGTCATGATTCTATAGAATGGCAGAGCCAGCTCAAGGGGCTGAATGGCCAATCTCTACTCCTGTTTCATATGTTTGTCTGATACTAAGCAAATGTATATAAACTGACAATTCATTCCAGCCAAATGATGTGATTGTAAGTTCCTACGTGGTAGAAAAGTAGCAGTTCTTATTAAATATTCATCTTAGAGGATTAAGGGTCTTTGCAATCAACAAATATAAAGCTGAATTCTAGGAAAATCAAGGGTCGAAGCAGGTATTTTGGAATTAAGGATTTGTTTGAAGGAGGTTGAATTGTAAGTATCTTATCTTAATTTAAGTAGTTCAGCTGCTGTCAGTGTTTATGTTTACATTACGCACTGTTCTATGTGAATCATTTATGATAACTGAGATAATACATCTGGAACATAGTATTCTTGAGATCTCATTGCTTAAATGAACGTTGTGTTTCTTTTTAACGCAATACTTTTTAGGGGACTAAAAAATGTTGGGATTCATATTATCTTCTTAAATGAAAGCATAATCCAGTGTAACAATGTTAGAAAATATCCAATTTGACATGAGTCTGGATATGTGAAAATGCACACTTCCAAAATCGTTGTATGGATAAAATGAATGTATGTGGAAGAGCAAATGTAGTAGTTCTACACTTTTTACAACATTTGTACAAGTTAGGCAATGGTCTAGTGGTATTATCACTATACTGTTAATCCAGTTCTGGGAACCTGGGTTCAAATCCCTTCGTGACAAATGGTTAAAATTTGAATTCAATAAAGAATAAGGAATTATAAGTCTAATGATGAGCGTTGTTGGGAAAAATCCATCTGGCTAACTAATGTGCTGTAGGGAAGAAAATCTACATCCTTACCTGGTCTGGCCTACATGTGACCCCAGATTCACAGCAAAGTGGCTGGCTCTTAACTGCCCTTTGGGCAATTAGGGATTCGCAATAATTGCTGGCCTAGCCAGAGATGCCCACACACTGTGAGACAATTCCCTTTAAAAATTACAGCAAAGAAACACTATTTTATCCAGGACAACTGAATAAAATAATATCCTTCTGTGTCAGCTCTAGACTGCTATTTGTAATTACACCTCATGGCCAGACCTGCCTTCTGAATGTCTTTGTTAGATCCGACTTTGAAATTGGACTTTTCCCTCTGTTTTGTTAATCCTGATCTGGAAAGTAAATCTCACCAGTCTATCCTGGCAACTACCCCTGCTGATCTTCTACTGAAATTAAGTCAATTTAACTGGATTAAATGTGAATGTTGAAATATTCAAACCAATTTTCATATCTAAGGTACACTGGTTCAGACACCCATTTGAGTTCTAATCAGCATTTCAGTCTTGTTTTTATATGAATGAATTTTCTTAAGAATTAATATTAACTACATAATAGCATTGTGAACATTCATACGTAGATATTTTAAATTTTATCATTAGAAGTATAGAATACAAAAGAAAACAAATAATTATAAGCTGATGTGAAGCTTTTTTAATACACCAGTTATAAGTCTGTATGCAGAACTGTGTTTCCCATCATGTTTAGGATACTGAAACTTTAAAGCAGATTCTTGAGGACGCAGTTGATATACTAAATACAGGCACAAAGAAAGAAAAATATATGGTGATGAACTCCCTTATGTTCACTACACCTACAACACATATGACCAACATTTCTTCCTCAATCAATACTATCAAAGAAACATAATGATTGGTTTATTAAACATCTCATTGTCCTTTGCGTTATCTTGCTATATTCAACATACTTTGACTGCAAATTACAATTTAAAGTACGTACAGTTACTTGAAACATTTCTGGGAGAGATGAGATGAAATTTGAATGCTTTCAGATCTAAAATCATGGAGGTCTGCGACCTCAAAAAAAAAACATGTGGTTCACTGTGGTTAAATTGATTCTTTGCCAAAGCAATTCAAAATTAATCCTACTGCCCTGCTGTCTCCCCTCAACCCGGAGTCAGAATCAAGCTTGGAGCATGGAAAGAGATATTTATTAATTAAGGGTTCTTGGGAAAATTAATGTTGGCAATCTCAACTCGTCTCTACTGGAAAGTATCCATAAAGGAAAGAAAACTCAACATGATGCTACAGCAACATCCGGTGCATAAATAAAAATTGTAACCAACGAAGCAATGGTGCAAATCACAGACGATCAAAATATTTGATAGGAAACATTTGTTGATGTTGAGGAAACATTTAAACCAGTACAAACCTCTAATAAACCCTTTTTCTTGAGTGTTGCTGAAACAAGACATATTTTATCAAAGCTTTTCATCTTGCACTAATCAGGACAATTTGCAAGAAATAGCAAAGTAAAGGATAAACAACATTTGTACTTTTTATTTTCACTGGCTGCATGAGCTGACACCCTGGAGCATGTGCAGTAGCAGTGAAATCTCTGTCTTAAATTGAAATACCTAACAAACACCTAAAATTGGAAAAGAAAATGAAGAAAGCATATTAGTGAAGAGAAGGACATAACTGGTTGGGACAGTATTTATTGCCCATCTCTAATTGCCCTTGAGAAAGTGGTAGTGAGCTTCTCTCTCCTGAACTGATGCAGTTCTTTTGATGTAGGTATAATCAGAGCTGTTAGGGAAGGAATTCGGTGATTGGCCACATATTTCAAAATCATGATAGTAAGTGGCTTAGAAAGGAACTTGCAGGTGGTGATGCTCACATGTATCTGTGGCTCTTGTCCTTCCAGATGGTAGTGGTTGTAAGTTTGGAAGGTGTTGTTTAAGAAACTTTGGTGAATTTCTGCAGTGCATCTTGTAGATTGTACACATTGCTCCTAAAGTGCATCAATGGTGGAGGGAGTGAATTTTTGCGCATGGGATGCCAACATGTTTTGGATGGTGTCAAGCTTCTGAGTGGAGCTGCACTTATCCAGACAAGTGAGGTGTATTCCATCAAATTCCTTGCAGGCTTTGGGGAGTCAGGAGATGAATTACTCACTGCAGCATTCCTACCTCTGACTGGCTCTTGCAGCTACAGTACTTATATGGGCAGTCCAGTTCAGTTTTTGGTTGATGGTAATCTCTAGAATGTTGGAAGTGGGGATTCTCCGAAGGTAAAGTACCCATTGAATGTCAAGGGGTGGTGGTCAGATTGTGTCTCGTTTAAGATGGTCATTACCTGGCACGAATATGGCATGAATATTATTTGGCAATTGTCTGCCTAGACCTGGATGTTCCAGATCTTGTATTTGGACATGGATTGCTTTGGTGCCCGAGGACTCATGAGATGGTGCTCAGCATTGAGCCAACATCAGCGAGCATCCTTACTTCTGTTAGAAGGAAGGTCATTGATGAGGTACAGCCCTGAGGAACTCCTGCAGATATGTCCTGAAACTGTGGTGACCGGCCTTGAGCAACGAAAGCTATCTTCATTCGTGTTTGGTATGATTCCAATGAGCAGAGAGGACCCTAATTTCTACTGGGTCTAGTTTTGCCAGAGTTCTACGATACCACACTTAGTCAAATGCAGCCTTGATGTCAAAGGCTGTCATTGTCACTTCAGCTCTGGAGTTTAGATTGTGAAGAAAGCTATGTGGTTTTACATACAAATATGATTTATTTTTAAAAAGTTTCATTTTAAAATAATAGCATAAGGACATTGTCCATTTTTAGAAAAGGTTTAAAAATTAGTTCAGACTCTCCTTCTGGAACAATGACCAAATCCAATGTCTCTTAGAGCAAATGTTAGTCAAAAGTATACGTGGAAGTTACAATCCAGTATTATTATATAGTTAGTTAAAGATTGACTTGGCAAATGGAAAAGTTGTAGCTGGTCATGGGGAATGACTTGGCTCGTTCAAAATTATTAACATTATGGAGGGTGATGGAATAACCTGTAGAGGTAAAAGAAACTGAAATGCTAATGGAGGATTATCCTGGATTGTTTCCTGACTGAAGCGACTAGATTTCATGCCCTTTGTATTAACCATTAAAAAGAAGGATCTATGAAATAGGGAGATGACTTGGAAATTCGGCTAAGAGACAACAATTTAGAAGACGTAAGGCAAAGAAAATTCGGTTGACATGTTTGGCCCGCCTTACGGAATAGAAATACAACTGACTAATCCTGAATTGACAGAGTTATACCAAACAGTCTACACAGAAATTGAATCAGAACAAATACATAAATATAATTGTTGGAAAGACAAATTAATAATGAAGAAATGGAGACCAGCTTAACACCAGTGAATGAGTAATGGTCAATCGTCCATCAGATGGTAGCTCCATCGAAATAGCATAATGAAATTTTGTAGCATAATGAAATTTTAGGAGTGAATCATGGAATTCCAATGGCAGGTCCCTTAGGGATCAGGAAAACACTGATTAAAATATGAAACATTTTTACTGGGCCACATTACATAAAGAGGATGGAAAAATTTTACCAAATGTGTAATACATATCAGGTATTGGAGAATTCCAACCACCAATGAGAACCTAAGCCTTTATCTCTGATACCATTTTTCAAAGAACCATTTAGCAGAACTTTAATAGATTGTGTAGGATCCCTAACTTAAACTAGGAGCTTGGATTGGTATCTTTTAATTATTATGAATATTTTCATAAGATTTCCTGAACCTGTGTCTTTAACAGAAATTATTGTAAAAATGTGGAAAAGTTAGTTCGTTTTTTTTAACTGAAGGTATGGTTTGCCGAAGAAATGCAATCAGATCCAGGTTCAAATTTTCTGTCGCATATATTCTGAGAAATGATAACTAGTTTGGGAGTGAAACAATGTAGATCTCCTGCTTATCACTCACACAATCTCGAGTGCATTGGAAAGATGGCAGGGAACTTTCAAGAGCATGATTAGATGTTATTTTCAAGAGTGTCCAAATTAATGGGGTAAATGAATTCCCTTGTTTCTGTTTATCGTTAGGGATGTCCCGAATGAGTTCACAGGATTCATCCTTTTCAACCAACAGATAGTACAGCTGGGAAGCTCATTAATGTGATAACTGAGGTATATGTTCGAAGAAACTTTCTCTTCACTTATATTAATCTCTAATTTAAGACAACAACTCACTACAAGAAATATTTAAGTTTGAACTGGATGACATGCAATAGAATGGCATCATCCATCATGTGCTTCACCACATTGATATGTTGGATGCACTGAGCAGACTGCCAAACATGAACAAGTATTCAATTGGATCTAAAAGTGGACAATACAGACTTTGAGGTGAAAGATGGGCTCAAATTGAATTATTGTATTTTGGTCAGCACAAATGCAACTGACTTCAATTGGAAACAACTAATGATCCACAACCAACATTCCCTCTAAGCTGCATGGCTGCTTTCAATAGTTCCTGAAGTCGTGGCCATGCACGGGCCTTGGACACCTGTACAGCTGGTAAGAAACTTTGAGTCAACGGTGTCACAACTGAAGACACTTGACAAACATCATCATAGAAGGATTGAATGACACTCTCAAATGCTTTTGATCTCACAGAGATTAGCTAATTACCTCCAGAGGTATAAAGGAAACAAGCACTTGTGCCCAAAGTGCTCCTCTAGGACACATTGTGATACTTTACTAAGGAAATATGGATATAGAGTGGATAAGATGGCTGGCATGTGATATGGTTTATTGGTCATAATCAACGGTGGCACTGAGAGGTTAGCGAGGGTGTGCGAGTCGTGGCAAAGTCACAGGCCACAGCGACATAGGGGCCATGTCACATAGGGCAAATGGTCAAAGTCACACATTGAACAATGAGAACATGGTTGCATGGAGAGGTATCCAAAGTACGCAGGAAGCCCAGGTTACATGAAGTCTGAACAGCCGACAGAGTTACGCTGAGAAGGAAGAGAGGCCCAGCTAAGGAAAGTGTACAAGTGTACAGTGAACACAATTAGAAAACAACACTGATAACAAACAGCCGAGGCAAAACTTACATCTCCACAAGTTTACACTATAACAAGATCGGGAAGAGTTTTCAAAAAACCAAAGCAACGCACGGACTCAGACTTTTCCACTCATACATTTTACAATCCTTATTTGGTTAGAAGTAATTTTGCTAATACCCAGAGTTTGTGTTTTCACTTTGGGGAAAAGGGGAAGGTGTGTTATTGTTTTAAGAGTGATACCGCTTTAAAATGCCTAAGATGTAAATAAGTCAGCTAGTTCAATGGCATCCCATGAGCAGAGGCCAAAGTCACTCTGCATTGTAACACCTTAGGCAAAGGCTATGCTTAGAGATTATTTTGACCTGTACCTGTTTAGCTGTAAGTAAACCCACCAGAAATCTTGAAGTATACAGTATTCATGTACCTTATTCTTTTACATTTAGAGAACACCAGAATATTACTGTAATTGTCATTGTGTGGGCCTATTTCTGACTGAGCTGATTGCATATTATTTTAAGAGTAGTTGTACAAAAAGAATGGAAGAAGAATGCAGCAGGATCTATTTTCTCTTCATACATGAAACAACACATCAACAAACTGTTCGGTATAAGTCCTAAAAGTAACAAGTAATGATAAGGATTGATATACAATTTTCCATTGCAAATTTAAATATTTGATAGTGCCTCCACTATTGTTTTACTGCAGAGAGCCAATCAGTCATCATTATCATGTCTAAACAATGCAGAAAGAGAATATTATAAAAGATAGGTGGAGGGACAGGTAGTATTGAGGAGGTGGCGAGGCTGCAGAAGGACTTTGACAGGTTAGGGGAGTGGGCAAAGAAGTGGCAGATGGAGTACAACGTGGGAACGTGTGAGGTCATGCGCTTTGGTAAGAAGAATAAAAGCATGGATTATTTTCTAAATGGGGAGAAAATTCAGAAGTCTGAAGTGCGAAGAGATTTGGGAGTTCTAGTCCAGGATTCTCTCAAGGTAAACTTGCAGGTTGTGTCAGTAGTCAGGAAGGCAAATGCAATGTTGGCATTTATTTTGAGAGGACTTGAATATAAAAGCAGGGATGTACTTCTGAGGCTTTATAAGGCACTGGTCAGGCCACATTTGGAGTATTGCGTGCAGTTTTGGGCCCCATATCTCAGGAAGGATGTACTGGCCATGGAGGCGGTTCAGAGAAGGTTCATGAGAATGGTCCCAGGAATGGAAAGCTTAACATATGAGGAACGTTTGAGAACTCTGGGACTATACTCATTGGAATTTAGAAGGATGAGGAGGGATCTAATTGAAACTTTCAAAATACCGAATGGCCTGGACAAAGTGGATGTTGGGAAGATGCTTCCATTGGTAGAAGAGTCTAGGACCCGAGGGAACAGCCTTAGAGTAAAGGGAAGACCTTTTAGAACGGACATAAGGAGAAACTTCTTCAGCCAGAGAGTGGTGAATCTATGGAATTCACTGCCACAGAAGGCTGTGGAGGCCAGGTCATTGGGTACATTTAAGGCTGAGATAGATAGGTTCTTGATTATCAAGGGGATCAAGGGTCACGGGGAGAAAGCAGGAGAGTGGGGTTGAGGAACTTATCAGCCATGATTGAATGGCGGAGCAGACTCAATGGGCTGAATGGCTTAATTTCTGCTCCTATGTCTTATTATAATTGTTTTGCATATCTTAGTAAAGTTACAAGGAAAATAGAATTAAATTCAATTAAATGTTAACGTACAATAAGCAACAAAAATGGCAAAACTTACGACACAATGCCAGGGATGTCCTCCTCATTCTTGAAGCGACCAGACCAGAGAAGAATCTTTCTGTCAAACTTTGTGGGCCTGTATCCTGGAACTTTTTGGGTGTCATGAACTTCAAGAAAATGACAAAAAAATTCAATGTATTCAATTCAGTGAACAGAAATGATTTTTTATAACTAGCAGAGCAATTTTATAGATTTATATGTAATAAATTCTCCTTATTTGTATGGCAAAATAAAATGGATTTAGATTCATTGGGGTGTATGTTACAGAGGGGCATTTTGCTCATGACCCATGGTGGAAAAATCAGTCTTCAACAAAGGCTGCCCCATAGCGGTAATATGCAATAATTGTGGGATTCCACCCAACAGGACAGCAGCTGGGTGGTTGCAGCAGCACAACAGTTCAGTCATAGCCATTGCTGACAGTGTAAGATGTCTGATGAAAAGATTGAGGGTGACTGGGCTTTGCTAAGTTTGGGATTTGATCAGGAGGGATCCAGGGCTCAAGGGGTGGGTCAGGCCTTAGAGACAATGTGGGGAGAGGTGGTTGTCACAATGGGACACGTGTAATATTTTGATAGGCTGCCCCGGTTGGACGTAGGCAATGTGCCCTGCGCCCCCCCACCAAGTCGAAATACAGCACCTTTCTGACCTTATACCTGTATGTTGACTGCTTTTACCATTCACTTTACCATAATGCAGCTCACATGTGGAAGTTATTTTTTAATTAACCTATTTTACATGGTATCACACATCATTGGGCAGTTAGGACTTGAACCCATACGTTCTAGAAACTAAAAGATCCAGAAGAATGTGATGTAAGCTGTCATGATTTATATATAATTTTAATATTGTTTATTTTAGTATTTTGAACTAGTGGCATGTAGGTTTTGTTTGTGCGAATGGGTTTAATGATTAACCTCTCAGCATTTCTGGAGCTATGATTTTTTAAAAACTAGGAGAAGAGAGAGATCGTCCATGGAGTGACAAGAGAAATTTATTTCCATGTTTTATAATTGGACAGAGTGAAAATCAAAAATGCATTAGTTTGCATTTGATTGAGAACAAGGATTGTGTTTTTTTTTGCTAGAGCTTTTGATTTCAGTTTAAAGAAATCCTGGTTGGAGTTAGATGTAAAGACACAGTTTTTTTTTTAAAGAAAGCAGATAGTTCAGAGCAGTTAAGAAATAGCTTATCTCAGTGTAAAGGTTTTAATTTAACTTTCCAGACTAGAAGTGTTTGGTTATAATCCTGAAGGAGCTATTTGAAGCTGAGAAAGTCTAAGCTTGTTTATGTGAATAATCAAAGAACAGTCTATTCAACTCAAACTGGGAACTGAAAGAACAGATATAGTTGTGATAGAGAAGGAAACTCTCAGGTATTTGTCTGCTTTAAAATGATGGTGTTGGGATAAGAGAATCGACCGTTTGGGCTATGTTTATAATTCTTATTTATTGATGCAGTGGAGGTATGAAAAGAATGTTTTACAGATGTTACTTCTCTAAATACATAAATCAGTCTATGATGTGGCATGGTCAGGAACCTGAAGAATATTCTCATTAATAAGAGCATAGATTTACTGGATAAATTCTAGACTTCCATTCTCCCAGAAGGGGATTTATTAAAGAAAATCACAGGCTAATACAATTGATTGCGTCTAATCTGTAGTACGCTTCTGATGAGCTGCCTGAAAATAGGATTGCAAAACTATGTATGTAAAGTCTAAGACTCCTCGGTATGTACCTATGTAGTCTGCAAAGACAAAAAAGCTTGAACATCGCTTTAGGAGAGAGCATTGACTCCTATAACAGTATGTATCCAATCCTATGTAATAATAAGAGTCCAAAGGAAAGATTTAAGGAGCATTTGGTACTGACATATTTATCTATGCTATAGAATACAACATGAAAGGTGTCCTTTTTTTCAATTCACCCACAGTTGGAGTAAAACATATATATTTAATGGATCGATGGGCACAATTTTTCAAACATCTTTTTTATTGGCCCCAAATTTACAATAGATGCTCCTGGTGGCTGAGACTTCTTCTAAATGTATAGTTCAAAAATTACCTGGAAAATGCTCATAATTCTTGCTCATAGTTTAGTGTTATCCACTAAAAGAAACATCTAGGTAAGATCCTCAACCTTTTATAGCTTATACAAGGGACATAACTTCAAACTAAAAATGACCAAATCATGGAGAAAATCAAAATGATACCATTAATCTTAGTAATCAAAGATCCTGATTTAAATTTAGATATCTGTACCAGTTAACAGTTCAATCCATATTACTTGTAAAGATATTGTTAAAATGGAAGGTTTCATAGCACTATTTTTTATGAACATGGTTCATTACCCAGAAGGAAAACACAATGAAACTTGCGAATGATACATACTGGCCTGACTTGTATATTTCAGAACAGTGCTCCAGTATGATAGTACATTGATTTCCAAGTATTACTGTTTTTTTTAACCCTTCTGAGTGAAATTAGACATACTTTGGACATTTGTGTCAACTCTTTCAAACCCTCCACTCCCTATACATTGTGAAGTAGCTTACCTTGGCATCTAAAATTAGACAAGAAGAGATTTTCTGCAATTAAACATTTGGAACATTGTAATCAAATCGGCCAACACCACACAATTCATTCTCTCACCACCAATCTCGTCTTTTCCTATTGTTTCAATCTGAAGCAGATTGTTCACAACACTTGCATTCTAACAGACATTAACCAAGCATCTGACTTCTCTGCTTGCTGACCTACATTGGTTGACAACACCTTGAACTAAAAAAAATTCCTTCAGTCTTATAACCCTCGGCATCTTGTGCATCCATAGCTTTCTTCAACCCCCCAACACATTCCCGCCCCGCCCCCCCCCCACACACACACACACACACACACCAACCACCATGTGGCTGCAGGAGATTACAAGAGAGAAGGAGAGGTGAAGCCATGGAGAAATTTGAAAATAAGGGTGAGAAATTTGGAATCATGGCATTATGCCAATGATTGAAGGTAATCAGCACATAGGTGATTGGAGAATGTGACTTTAGCAGATGAGCTGAGGCAGGTACATGATAGGGCAATGTTATAGAACTAGAAATAGGTGGCTGTAGTGAAGGCAGCTGGTCATGGGGTCAAATATGACACCAATGTTGCAAATAGTCATGTTTGGTCTTAGACATTTGCCTGGCACAGGACTGAGTTGTAGTTAAGTGGAATGCAGTGTGGACTGGGGCAAAAATGATGACTTTCTACTTCCTAATATTTTGTTGGAAGAAGTTTCTCCTTTTTTCAGTATTACATATTACATGCCAGAGCACTATAATTAAGCAACACTGGTGGAGTCAGGAGAGGTGATGGTGTGCTAAAACTGGAACCTGTACTGCATTCCCGTCTTAGTACCAAGTGGCGATCAATTTGCAAGGCATAAAGAATTCTTTTAACTTCAAACTAACTAGCTTCGTAAGTTCCCGCGCTGTAAGTAGTGTTTCATGTGATAGCAGTAGTTATTAAGAACACTAAGCACCACACATTGATTCAGACACATGAAAGTTTTAAACTGGACATTGGAATTCAGATACACGCTCCCCAGGGGCTAACCTTTGCCCATCGCCAGAGAAGGAATTCATAAAATATGTTCTATAACGGAAACGAACCTGAATATTTATTGGAGTGTTCACTGTAAGTTGCGCTACACAGAAATTTCAACACAATATTAACTTAGGGCAAAAAAGGAAGAATAACACCCGCACGACAGAATGCAAAGGTGACAACAGAAGAGGAGTAAAAGTTTAAATTAAAAATCTTTTGAGAATACATTTGGAAACAATATTTTTGGCGCTAAGCGGTCAATCATGCATCAAGCTGTCCCTTCTATCTAACGCATCTGTGAAGTTTGAAATTGAATGAAATTACCTGCGCGAATTCCTCTCACACAAAGGGTCGGCAAATCGTTTGCAAAAGCTCCCCCGGAATTTACCATACATTTTGTGAGCAGCGCCCGCCTGTCTATCACTTTTGTGCCGTACAAGTGACCCAGAGCCGAGTTGATTTTCCTCCGAGCTAGCACAAGGCGGATCATCTTCACTCGAGCCGCTCTCCGCGCTCTCATCAACTAGAGTCATCTATTTAAACAAAAGTTGTCTATCAGCCCTTCACCCACCCCTTATCCTCCCACCCTCAACTCCCGTGCGAACTGTCCTGAACACGTGTCTGGACAATGTTACTGCCCACACACTCGCTGGAAAACAACTTTAATCACCCATCCCTGTTCTTCATCAGAACTGGACTAATTGAGATCCAGCCAAAAGATGTTCAACAATGAAAACGTTTTCAAAAACATTCTACGGCGTACGTTGTGCAGGATTATTATTAAGGTTGTCTCCGTGACTTGTACATGACAGTGCATAAAGTGACAATATACACTTCATTATACATAACATGTTGAACATATTTTAGACAACGCAGAAGCATCCATCTTCAGCCAAAAAATCCCAGTGAATAATCCATTTGGGCTGCTCCTGAGTACCCAACATCACAAATGCACGACTTCAATATATTTCGTTCATTCCATGTGCTATCAAGATATCAGATGCAACAAATGGTATGGGCCTGAACAATATTCCAGCAACAGTATTGAAAACTTCTGTTCCAGAACTACAGTCAGAAGTGGGAATGTTTGCTGATGATTGCAAAATATTCAGCACCATTTGTGATGCCTCAGATACTGGAGCAATCTGTGTCCATGTGCAGAAAGACCTGGAAAACCTGGAGTGCAGGCTCATAGTTCCTTGAAAGTGGAGTCACATGCAGATAGGATAGTGAAGAAGGCAGTTGGTATGCTTGGATACTTTATTGGACAGTGCATTGTGTATAGGAGCTTGGATGTCATGCTGTGGCTGTACAGGACATTGGTTTGGAATACTGTGTGCAATTCTAGTCTCCCTGCCATAGGAAGGATGTTGTGAAACTTGAAAGGGTTCAGAAAAAATTTACAAGGATGTTACCAGGGTTGAAAGGTTTAAGCTATAGGGAGAGGCTGAATGGACTGGGTCTATTTTCCCTCAGCGTTGAAGGCTGAGGGATGACCTTATAGAAGTTTATAAAATCATGAAGAGCATAGATAAGATGAATAGCCAAGGTCTTTTATGGGGGCTGAGGGAATCAAAAACTAGAGGGCAAGGGTTTAAGGTGAGAGAGGAAAGATTTAAATGGAACCTAAGGGGCAACTTTTTCATGCGTGTATGGAATGAGCTGCCAGAGGAAGTGGTGGAGGCCAGTACAATTACAACATTTGAAAGGCATCTGGATGGGTACATGAATAGGAAGGGTTTAGAGGGATATGGGCCAAATGCTGGTGTATGGGACTAGATTAATTTAGGATATCTGGTCAGCATGGAGGAGTGGCACCAAAGGATCTGTTTCCGTGCTGTATGTCCCTACGACTCTATATCTAAGCTTGAGCTAATAAGTGGCAAATTACTTTTGAGCCATACAAATGCCAGGTGATATCCATCTCAAACAAGAGAGAACCTAACCATCCCCCCTTGCTGTTCAATGTTGTTACCATCAGTGGATTCCTCCATTATAAACATCCCAGAGGTTCCAGTTTACTAGAAACTGAACCGGACCAACCATGTAAATACTATGACTTCAAGACTAAGTCAGATTGCTGGGAAGGCAGGATTGATGTATGAGGAGAAGGTAGAAACCTAGAAATGTCAAAGAAACCTATAAAAACCTAACAGGACTAGATAGGGTAGATAGTGGAAGGATGTTCCTGATGATAAGGTCCCCAGAACCAGGGCTCACAGTCTAAGGATATGGGGTAAACCATTCAGGATTAATGTCAGGAGAAATTTCTTCGTCCAGAGAGCAGTAAGCCTGTGAAATTCACAACCACAAGAAGCAGCTGAGCCAAAACAATATATAATTTCACAAAGGAGTTGGACATACCATTTGGGGATGAAGGAATCATGGGATATGGGAGAAAAAGCAGGAACAAGCTGTTGAATTGGATAATCAGCCATAATTGTAGTGAATAGCAGAGCAGGCTTGAAGGGCTGAATGGCCTACTCCTGTGATAACAAGGTGTAGAGCTGGATGAACACAGCAGGCCAAGCAGCATCAGAGGAGCAGGAAAGCTGACGTTTTGGGTCGAGACCCTTCTTCAGAAATGGGGGAGGGGAAGAGGATTCTGAAATAAATAGAGAGCGAGGGGGAGGCGGATAGAAGATAGATAAAGGAGAAGATAGGTGGAGAGGAGACAGACAGGTCAAAGAGGTGGGGTTGGAGCCAGTCAAGGTGAATGTAGGTGGGGAGTTAGGGAGCGGATAGGTCAGTCCAGGGAGGACGGACAGGTCAAGGAGGCGGGATGAGGTTAGTGGGTAGGATGGGGGTGGGGCTTGCTGTGAGAGGAATGGTTAGGGAGGCGGGGATGAGCTGCGCTGGTTTTGGGATGCAGTCGGGGGAGGGGAGATTATGAAGCTTGTGAAGTCCACATTGATACCCTTGGGCTGCAGGGTTCCCAAGCGAAATATGAGATGCTGTTCCTGCAGCTTTTGGGTGGCATCGTTGTGGCAACGCAGGAGGACCAGGATGAACATGTCGTCCAAGGAGTGGGAGGGGGAGTTGAAATGGTTTGCGACTGGGAGGTGCAGTTGTTTGTTGCGAACCGAGCATAGGTGTTCCGCAAAGTGGTCCCCAAGCCTCCGCTTGGTTTCCCCGATGCAGAGGAAGCCACAACGGGGACAGTGTATACAGTATACCACATTAGCAGATGTGCAGGTGAACATCTGTTTGATGTGGAAGGTCTTCTTGGGGCCTGGGATGGGAGCGAGGTGGGGGAGTGTAGGGGCAGGTGTAGCACTTTCTGCGGTTGCAGGGAAAAGTGCCGGGGGTGGTTGGGCCGATGGGGAGTATGGAGTGGACAAGGGAGTCACGGAGACAGTGGTCCCTCCGGAAAGCAGATAAGGGTGGGGAGGGAAAAGTGTCTTTGGTGGTGGGGTCAGATTGCAGATGGCAGAAGTGTCGGAGGATGATGCGTTGGATTTGGAGGTTGGTGGGGTGGTACGTGAGGATGAGGGGGATTCTGTTTTGGTTGTTATTGCGGTAGGGGGTGTGAGGGATGAGTTGCGGGAAATGCAAGAGACATGGTGGAGAGCATTTTCGACCACTGTGGAGGGGAAGTTGCGGTCCTTGAAAAACAAGGACATCTGGGATGTCCGGGGGGTGGAATGCCTCATCTCGGGAGCAGATGCGGTGGAGGTGAAGAAGTTGGGAATAGGGGATGGCCTTTTTTCAGGATGGTGGGTGAGACGAGGTGCATTCTAGGTAGCTGTGGGAGTCGGTAGGCTTGAAATTGATATCGGTTTCCAGGTGGATGCCAGAGATGGAGACAGAGAGATCCAGGAAGGAGAAAGAGGTATCAGAGATGGTCCAGGTGAACTTAAGATTGGGGTGGAAGCTGTTAGTGAAGTGGTTGAACTGTTCGAGCTCCTCGTGGGAGTACAAGGCGATGCCGACACAGTCATCGATGTAATGGAGGAAGAGGTGGGGTTTAGGGACAGTGTAGCTGCGGAAGAGGGATTGTTCCACGTATCCTACAAAAAGACAGGCATAGCTTGGGCCCATGTGGGTACCCATGGCCACCTGCTTTGTCTGTAGGAAGTGGGAGGAATTGAAAGAGAAGTTGTTGAGGGTGAGGACGAGTTCGGCTAAGCGGATGAGGGTGTCAGTGGAGGGGGACTGGTTGGGCCTGCGGGACAGGAAGAAGCGGTGGGCCTTTAGGCCATCTGCATGGAGAATGCAAGTGTACAGGGACTGGGTTTCCTTGATAAAGATGAGGTGTTAGGGACCAGGGAATCGGAAGTTTTGGAGGAGGTGGAGGGCGTGGGTGGTGTCACGGATGTAGGTGGGGAGTTCCTGGAACAAGGGGGAGAAAATGGAGTCGAGATAAGTGGAGATGAGTTTGGTGGGGCAGGAGTAGGTGGAGACAATGGGTTGACCAGGGCATTCAGGTTTGTGGATTTTGGGAAGGAGATAGAAATGTGTGGTGTGGGGTTCGGGAACGATGAGGTTGGAGGCTGTGGCTGGGAGGTCACCTGAAGTGATGAGGTTGTGGATGGTTTGGTGGTTGGGGTTGGGGTCATGATCAACAGGACGGTAGGAGGAGGTGTCGGAGAGTTGGCGCCTGACCTCGGCGATGTAGAGGTCAGTGCGCCACACTACAACTACACCTCCCCTGTCCGCGGGTTTTATGGTGAGGTTGGGATTGGAGCAGAGGGAGAGGTCGAAGTGGGTGAGAGGGGTGGAGAGGCTGAGGCGATCGATGTCGCGACGGCAGTTGGAGATGAAGAGGTTGAGGGAGGGTAGGAGGCCTTCGGGTGGTGTCCAGGAGGAGGGGGTGTGTTGGAGGCAGGAGAAGGGGTCAGTGGAGGGAGGGTTAGGCTCACGATTAAAGAAGTAAGCCCGGAGGCAGAGGTGGCGGAAAAACTGTTCAACGTCCAAACGTGAGTTGTATTTGTCGATGTTTGGGTGGAGGGGGACAAAGGTGAGCCCTTTACTGAGGACTGACTGTTCGTCCTCAGTGAGGGGGAGGTCTGGGGGGATGGTGAAGACCCGGCAGGGCTGGATGTTGCTGTCTCCTCTGGAGCTGCTGGCTGTGGAGGCAGTTGGTGGAACGACGTCAGCGGTGGGCGGAGCGATGTCAGCGGTGAGCGGAGTGATGTCAGTGGTGAGCGGAGCGATGTAGGCCAATAAATCTTGGATGTTAGTGGCAGCGGCGTCCCCGATGTCTGTGGTGTCAGCCTCAGAAATGGAGCCGGTGGCATCAGCAGTGGTTTCAATGACGTTGGCTGTACTGGAAGTGGCGTACCGGGCGGCGGTGGATGTGATGTCATCCGTGGAATCCATGGGTGCCCCGAAGGTGGCCACATGGCCAATGGCAGTGGGCACATGGTGGGGAAAGTCCTGGGTATGGTGGTAGGCACCAGTAAGTTTCAAGTACTTTCGATTTTTAGTGTCCAATAACGCCGAGTAGAATTGTGAGTTCAGGTTGTGGATCCTACGAAGAATAAAAAACAGGAGAGGTTCTTTGCAGGTCTGGGAGAGGGAGGATCTGAGCTGGGGTAGGTTTAATTGTAGTAGCAGGAGATGCCGGCGCATGGCAGCGAGTGTGTGTTTCAGGAGTCGCAGGGAGAAACGCTTCTGAAGGATATCAATGTTCTGAATGTAGCGGTCATCGCGGTTGGGGCCAAATTGGGAAGGCTTAAATGTAGACTGTAGTCCATTGGGGATGATCTGGTTCTGTAGGCAGGTACTCAGAAAGGCAATGTGGATGTAGTACCTGGTTTGCTTTAGGACATGGTCGAGCAGTTGCAGGGCCAAAGAGATTACAAGTGGGTTGCAGTGGGAGAGGGATACACTGAGGTCTTTCTGGAGGGAGGAGGGTAACTTCTTTAAGGTAGGCATCCTTAGAAGAGGCTTTGCAGTGGGATTAAAATTGTTACAGAGATAGTAGGAACTGCCGATGCTTGAGAATCTGAGATAACAAGGTGTAGAGCTGGATGAACACAGCAGGCCAAGCGGCATCAGAGGAGCAGGAAAGCAGACGTTTCGGGTCGAGACCCTTCTTCAGAAAGGGGGGAGGGGAAGAGGATTCTGAAATAAATAGGGAGAGGGGGGAGGCAGATAGAAGATGGATAAAGGAGAAGATAGGTGGAGAGGAGACAGACAGGTCAAAGAGGCGGGGTTGGAGCCAGTAAAGGTGAATGTAGGTGGGGAGTTAGGAGGGGATAGTTTGGTCCAAGGAGGACGGACAGGGCAAGGAGGCAGGATGAGGTTAGTGGATAGGAGATGGGGGTGGGGCTTGAGGTGGGAGGAGGGGATAGGTGGGAGGAAAGACAGGTTAGGGAGGTGGGGACGAGCTGGGCTGGTTTTGGGATGCGGTCAGGAGAGGGGAGATTTTGAAGCTTGTGAAGTCCACATTGACACCCTTGGGCTGCAGGGTTCCCAAGCAAAAAATGAGATGCTGTTCCTGCAGCTTTCGGGTGGCATCATTGTAGCAATGCAGGCGGCCCAGGATGGACATGTCGTCCAAGGAGTGGGAGGGGGAGTTGAAATGGTTCGCGACTGGGAGGTGTAGTTGTTTGTCGCGAACCGAGCGTAGGTGTTCCACAAACGATCTCCAAGCCTCCGCTTGGTTTCCCCGCTGTCGAGGAGGCCACAACGGGAACAGTGTATACAGTATACCACATTAGCAGATGTGCAGGTGAATGTCTGTTTGTTGTGGAAGGTCTTCTTAGGGCCTGGGGTGGGGGTGAGGGGGGAGGTGTAGGGGCAAGTGCAGCACTTCCTGCAGTTGCAGGGAAAAGTGCCGGGGGTGTTGGGGCTGGTGGGGTGTATGGAGTGGACAAGGGAGTCATGGAGAGAGTGGTCCCTCCAGAAAGCAGATAAGGGTGGGGAGGGAAAAATGTCTTTGCTGGTGGGGTCAGATTGCAGATGGCGGAAGTTTCGGAGGATGATGCGTTGGATTCGGAGGTTGGTGGGGTGGTACATGAGGATGAGGGGGATTCTGTTTTGGTTGTTATTGCAGGTAGGAAGTGTTAGGCCTACTCCTGTTCCTGTCTTCCCATGTTTCTGTGTTAATTAACTCAGCTCCTGTTCCTTATTTGTTAGTTGACCATCTGTAAGGCAGAATTCAGAGGTGTGATGGAATACTCTCCACTTGGCTGGGTGCACTCCAAAAACACTCAAGAGCCTGTTAATATTATTATGACTAGTCTCAAGTGAGGATGCCCTATTTGTTATTACCACAGGTAATGAGAGATGAACTGTCTTACCGTCATTGTTTAACCATTTCCTGAATTATTCACAACAAGGATAATTTTTTTATAATGATTCCTTCCCTCGTTAATACCCTTTTCCAGCCCACTTCATAGTATACTCCAACACAGTGGAACTGCACAGTTGTTAGAACTTCCTTGGGTTATTTATATCCAGAGTAAACTCAATGAATCAGGGTAAGTGGGAAGTTACAAGCCTCAAATTACCAGTCCAGGATATCAGATGTTGTGTTAGGCAGTTAGTTCTGAGGAATTAGAATTCCTGAAGAAAGGTCACCAGACCTGAAATTTTGATTCTGATTTCTCTCCACAGATGCTGCCAAACCTGTTGAATTTTTCGAGGAATTTCTGTTTTTGTTTCAAGTCTCCAACATCTTTAGTTCTTGGTTTCATTTTAGTGTCCAATTTCTTCAATCTATCCTCATTTCTGGAAACATTCTTGTAAATTGCTTCTGCACTCTCTCCAATGCATTCACTGTTTTCCCGTAATGTGGCATCTTCATCTGTATGCAATATTCCAGAGATCTAATGAGTGTCTTGAACAAGTTTCGTGTCACTTCCTTACTCTTGTACTCTAAGCTCCTATTAATAAAGCCGAGATCACCAATTGCTTTATAAGTTCCTCTATCCACCTATCCTGCCACCTTCAATGATCTGTGCAAATATACAGCCAAGTCCTCAGGTCCTGCAGCCTCTTTAGAATTGTACCCCTTGTTGTATATTGTCTTTCAATGTTCTTTGACCAAAGTGCATCACCTTATATTTGTCTGCACTGAAACTCATCTGCCACCACTCCACCAGCTTGACAATGTATTTTTGGAGTTCCATACTGTTCCTCCTCACAGTTTACAATTCTTCCAAGTTTAATGTCATCTGAAACTTTGAAATTGTCCCCCAAACACCAAGATCCAGATCATTAATATACACCAGGAAAAGCAAGAGTTTGTAAAACCTACCCCTGCGAAATTCCAATACAAACCTTCTTCTAATGTAGAATAAAACCCAATTATAGAGTCGTAGAGCTGTACAGCATAGAAACAGACTCTTCAGTCCTACTCATCCATACTGAACAGATATCCTAAATTAATCTAGTCCCATTAGCCAGCATTTGGTCCATATCCCTCTAAACCCTTCCTATTCATTTACCCATCCAGATACCTTTTAAATGTTGTAATTGTATCAGCCTCCACCACTTCCTCTGTTAGCTAATTCCATTTATGCACCACCCTCTGTGTGAAAAAGTTGCCCCTTAGGTCTCTTTTAAATCTTTCCCGCCTCACTTAAACCTGTGCCCTCTAGTTCTGCACTCCCCCACTCCAGTAAAAAGAACTGACCTATTCACTCTATCCATCCCTCTCATGCTTTTATAAACCTCTATAGTGTTACCCCTCAGCCTCCGGTGCTCCGAGGAATATAGCCCCAGCCTATTCAACCTCTCCCCATAGCTCAAATCCTCCAACCCTGGCAACATCGTTGTAAATCTTTTCTGAACCCTTTCAAGTTTAACAACATCCCTCCTATAGCAGAGAGACCAGAATTGAATGCAGTATTCCAAAAGTGACCGAACCAATGTCCTGTACAGTTGCAACATGACCTTCCAACTCCTATACTCAATGCACTAACCAATAAAGACAAGCATACAAAATGCCCTCTTCACTGTTTACCTGTGACTCTACTTTCAAGGAAGTTGTCATTACTTTCTGTTTCCTGTCACTTAGCCAATTTTGTATCCACATTGCTACTGTCCCTTTTATACCATGACCTATAGCTTTGTTCACAAGTCTGCTGTCAGTATCAAACATCTTTTGGAAATTCATGTCTAGTGCATCAACAGCATTACCTTCATCAACCCTTTTGCTACATCTTCAAAGATGATTTCTTCTTTAGAAACCCATACTGACTCTCCTTAATCAACCTGCCTTTTCCCACGTGATTTCTAATACTATCAGAAATTAAAATGGATGAAATGAAAAATAATCGGTGGGAAAATGGAGAAAAGTGGAGTTTGGGATAATTATTGAGCTTAAAATGGAATAGTTGCACCAGATAGTCTCTTGTTGGGTTAGCAATGCATGGGGAAATAACTGGAAATGTTAACTACATGGTTCACAGGGGCATTATCTAACAAAATTTGGCACCAAGCTCCATTAGGAGATATTATGATAGCTGACATAAATTCTGAAGGAACATCATGAAGAAAGACAGATAGGCTGAGAGGTAGAAAGGTTTGAGGAGGGAATTCCAGAGCTACAGCTGAAAGTATGGCAGCCAATTGTAGAGGAATAAAGTTTGGGAATGAGGATGTGACTAGAATGGTAGGAGAGCAGATGCTTCAGATGATTATAAGGCTGGAAGAGATTACAGAAATAGGATGGGAATGTGATTTTAGGGACCTTGAAAATAAGGAAGAGGATTTTAAAATGAAAACATTAACAGACCAGGAGCCGTTGTTGTTTAGCCAGCACACGGATGCTGGGTGAACAAACTTAGTGCGTGTTAGCCAAGGGCAAAGTTTTGGATGACCTCAAATTTAAGCATGCATAAAGTTGGAATTTGGCCAGGAAAGATTTAGACCAAAGCTGGCCAATGTTCCCATGTGTGGTCAAAAAGATCTGTCCAAATTGATATAGCTTCACTAATTTTGTCTTCTATCCCTCTATAAATGAACCACAGTGGTTTTTATTGGCCTTATTATTCTTCATCATTATTTGCAGTGATTTGTGTGATTGTGCATTTAATACCCTTTGCTCATCTGTCCTATTTTGAATCTTACTGTCTAATCTATACGTAACCCTTAAATAGAGAATTTCACACTTGATTTCATTTGCCAACCACATCCCCATTCTTAAGTTTAATGACCTCTTCTTGAATTTTGTTGCATTCTTATTTTAACAATACCTCTTAATTTGATGTTATCTGCAAGTTCTACTTTCAATTCATGGGTTCAAGTCATTATTATGATCTGAGATGATGTTATTTCTGAACAAATCCAATCCTGGGTTAAAATCTGGCTGGGTAGATCATTACTTTTTGGTTTTTACAAAGTAGTCTTCACTGAAACACAAACAAGCGACACTGCAGATTCATGTTTAATAATAAAACAGAATCTTATTATGCGAAAGATGAAAATAGAAAATGCTATTTGCGTATGATAGAAATGTAAAGGTTTTGAAACACATGGTAAAACACAATCCCATTAACCTCAACAACACTTCTTTACAGTACTCCCACTAGAGAGAATTTCCTTCTCTTTCACATTTACAGGGCCATGTTCTCAATGAACGATAGAGCAGACTGGATGGGCTGAATGGACTACTACTGTTCCTACATCTTACTGCTTGATGGTATTAGGGTCTAACTGTTGTAAGAATTTCTCTTTCTGAGAATCTGATAGCATATTCCTGAGATCTTCGGACAACCGAGCAGAGATTTTCTCACCTTCAAATAAGTCCTTTAGGGTTATGACCAAATTCTTCTGGTCTCAGAATTTTAAACTAAACTCTTTACATAAGGTAGACTATTTCTTATCAGTTTGAAAATGACTTATTTTTGTCAGGAATAAATATTGTACACATCCAGCTTCAGCCAAGATTTCTGAAAAGTTGCTCCAGCCTGAAAATAAAAAGCTTTTTTTCTCAAGTTAAGGGTGTTTCCCAAAGCACTCTATCGTCAAAAATGAACAGAATCTTCTATCTAAAATCTAATGCACTACACTCTTTATTTGTTTGCTTAAAAATTCTCCCAATGTAAACAAAACCCCATTATGGTCCAGGAAGTCTCTCTCCGTTACTATTTTTTTAATTAAAAAATCACTCTAGCTACAAAACTGCTTACGAATTAATTATTCAAGCCCTTGAGGCACACAGAAACCTCAAATACCACTAGTTCAAAACTTGAAAATTGAAATAAATGAAATTCAAGTACGTAAACATCATACAGATTACATCATATCATTACTGGAAATTGTTTAAAAAATGTTCTCCAAGCTTTAATTCTGGTGAATAACACTTCCGACTTCTCACCAGTCTGAGTCACCACCCCTAATTCCTGCTTTTTGTTTATTTCTTTGTGCTCAGTTTTCCTGCTATCAGTATCCTGATTCAACACACTCTAACTTTAGTCTAGTCTTGAGTATACTATATGATTGAGTAGTTTTCAGAAGCTTTTGAAAATTTAAATATATTGCATGTGTACTACGGCCCCTTAATTAACTAGTTTTCTTTTTAGCTTTTTCATGTAGGGAGTACAGAGGAAGAATCTCCGATTAATTCATTCGTGGGATATGGGCATTGCTGGCTGGCCAGCATTTATTTCCTGCGCCAATACTCATGAGAAGATAGTTGTGAGCTGCCTTCTTAAACTGCTACAATCCATGTGTTGTATGTAAATCCTCAATACAATTAAAAATTCCAGGAGTGAATTTGACTCAATGACAGTAAAGGAGTTGTATTATATTTCCAAGTCAGCATGGTAAGTGGCTTGGAGGGGAGCTTGTATGTGGGTGGGAGCATCTGCTGCCCTTGTCCTTCTATTTGGAAATGTTTATGAGATTGGAAGGTGTTGTCTAAGGATCTTTGGTGAATTTCTGCAGTGCACTGCAGACAATATACACTGCTGCTGTTTAATGTTGATGGTGGAGGGAACAGTTCCATATGGATGTGGTTCCAGTCAAATGTGCTTCTCTGTCCTAGATTATGGCAAGCTTCTTGACTGTTGTTGGAGCTGCACCCATACAGGCAAGGGGGGAGTTTTCCATCACACTCCTGAATTGTGCCTTGTAGATGGTGGAAAGGCTTTGGGGAGTCAGGAGGTGAGCTACTCGCTGCAGTATCCATAGCCTCTAACTTGCTATTGTAGCCACAGTATTAATATGGTGAGTTCAACTGAATTTCTAGTCAATGGTAAACCCCATGCCCCCCCACCCCCCAAGAATGTTGAAAAAGGGGGAATTCAGTGATAGCAATGCTATTGAATGTCAAAGGGCAACGGTCAGATTGTCTTTTATTAAAGATGGTCAATGCCTGGCATTTGTTTGATGTGAATATTACTTTTACTAACTTTCGGGAGAGAGTTTAGTTTTTATTTCCAGCAGTCTTAAGTGTAAGGTTCTTTGAATTTAGTTGAATATGGCAGCAGAGCTCAAGCCAGTGTGTTGTACCATCTGCAGCGTGTGGGAATTCCTAAACGCATCTGGGGGTCTGGGTGACACATCTGGGTGCTGTCAGTTCAAACAGTCTTAGAATTTGAGCGTTAGCCGGAGGCACCGAGATATGTCTACAAGGCTGAAGGCTACTTGGAAAGTATGTTTTCTGAGGTGGTCATGCTGTAGACTAAGGAGTTGCAGGCAGAGGAGGAATGAGTGACTACCTGGCAGAGGAAAGGTGCCAGGCAGGCAGACAGGAAAGTCCCAGAGGGCATCCCAATCAATAACTGTTTTTCCGTGTTGGAAAATGATTACAGTGGGGGTTCCACTGGGGAATGCATCAGGGACAAAATTCACAGCATCATGACTGGCTGTGCTGCACAACATGGAGGAGAGCAAGAGTCCAAGGGAAATTAAGGTAGGTGACTTGACAATGAGGGGGAGGGTGGTAGGTCAGAGATCATGGTACAAGCTGGTACCAATGAAATAGGCAGAATGAGAGATAAGGTCTTGCATCAAGATTTCAGGGAGTTAGGCAGTACAGTAAAAAGCAGGACTTCTAAGACTGTAATCCCTGGTTTACTCTGCTGCCACAAAGTAATGAGAGAATAGGGCAGATGAAGGGATGGTTCAATAGTTGGTGCATGAAGGAGGATTTTAGATTCCCGGACTACTGGGATGGTTTCTGGGGAAAGTGGGATCTGTACAAATGGGACAGTCTACACCTGAGCCAAAATGGGATTGACATTTTTGCTGGTAGGTTTGCTAATCCTGTTGGTAGGGGTTTAAGCTATTTAAGAAGGGGTGTTAGTACCACAATATTGTAAAGGAGCCAAGACACAGACAGTTCAGTCATGTTGAGATTCAATGGAGTAAGACGAGGCTGGACAGCTCCACTTTTATTCTGGTAGTTTTATAGCTAAGACAGATCAGTTAAGGGTGGATTAATTTCTGGGATTGTGATATTATCATAACAGAGACATGATTGAGGGAATGTCAGGACCAGCAACTCAACACTTCACGGAACAGGATCTTAAGGCGAGACAGGGGAGGGTGTAAAAGAGAAGGTGGTATTGCATTATTGATTAGGGAGTCGGTTACGGCTGTAAGGAGGGATGATATCTTGAAAACCTCTTCAAATGAGACTTTCTGGATAAAGCTTAGGAATAAAAAGGGGCAATCACATTACTTGGAGTGTATTTATGGACCCTCAAACGGTCAGTGGATGGTAGAGGAGCAGATATGTAGACAATTCAATGAGGTGTGTTATAATGATAATAAAATTAAGTAATTATCATTGGAGAATTCTACTTCCCCAACATTAATTGGGATATTAATAGTGTAAAAGGTTTAGAGGAGGCGGATTTCTTGAAATGTATTCAGGACAGCTTTTAATGTCTACACATAGAAGGTCCAACAAGGAATGGTGCAGTGCTCAGTCTAATTTTGGGAAGCGAAGCAGGATATGTGTTCAAGAGGAAGTGGGAGAGCGTTTTAATGATAGTGACTACCAACACCTTGCAATTTATGTTTGTTATGGAAAAGGTACAAGATGGTCTGCAAAGAAGGGTTTTAGATTGGAAACATGCAGATTTTATTAAAATAAGGCAGGATCTGGTCAAAGAGGACTGGGAATATCTACTTGTGAGAAAATCTATGGCAGAACAGTAGGAGATGTTCAAATAGGAAATGGGGAGACTATAGATCCAATATGTTACTTTAGGGTGAAATGTAGAAGCATCAAACCCAGTGATACTTAAATATCCAGGACAATCCCGAATTGGATAAGAAGGAAAAAGAGTATTACAAAGTTGTGTAGAGTATTCATGAATTGGAAGGTAGAATTTGTTGGTGGAAATGATAGTGGGAAAAGGTAGTGCATGGTCCCTTTAAGAGATTGTACTTTGACTGTGCTTGGAAGTTTACAAGTACAGTACAGAGAGCCCTAAAATTGAAACAAGTATATCAAAGGGCCTTACAGTTGGCAGGCAAAACAGCAGTTTTGTTTTGGTATCAAGACAGGTTTGAATTTAGCCGACTAATTTAAACCAAGCACCGAGATACAGAAAACCAATCGAGTTTAAAACTGATGGTTTTGACAACCTGTAACCAACCATATTATGAGAAATTGATGTATCATTGGGGGGTATATAAGACAAGGGTTTTTGAAAATCGGGGTGAGAACTGTCATCTGAGGGGAAAGCAAGCCCATCATCTCAAAAATGAGCCGTGAGCTCTCACAAGAAACTACTAAGCTCTCTAAGAAAGCATCATCTATCTGAGAAAGGTACCACAGCATTTTAGCTCAAAGTCCTCACTGAAAGAGTTATAGAAAAAAAATCCCTGATAGCAGAATCAGCAGAAGAAAAGCATTTGTGGTGTAATGGAGAAGGCAGAGCGTTCCAGAAGACACAGTCTGTGCAAATTTGGAGAGATTAACTTTTAATTTATTGTTGTCTTTTAATTGGGTTTATATAAATAGGACTTGTGTTTATTTGAACAGCATTCCAGTCAAATTTAGCTCAGTTAGGGAATAATTAGTATTTAGAGGGGAATTGTTCAGTTTGTTGGTAATTCTGTTAATTTGTTCATTGTTAGGGTCAAAATAAATAAATTGTTACTTGCTACTTATAAAGTTGAGATCAGGGATTTTCTTTCCGCTAACCACGCTTTTAACAGATTACGAGGGGTGAGGTCAGCTTCTCTGGGTGTCTTGGATTTAATTATTAGAAGGGAACCCTTACTCCCATCGTAAAAGATTGGGGCTTGTGTTTTGGTTTAACTATCAGAGGGGTTCAGCCTTCCCCTTCTCTGTAAGAGGAAAGGTGTTTAGCAAGTACAAAGGGGGCAAATCAATGGAGGCCTGAATGGATAATAGGGGAGATTCAGCAGGATATTGCCTGGGTTGGAGCATTTCAATTATGAAGAGAGGCTGGAGAGGCTTGTGTTGCTTTCTTTAGAACAGAGGAGGCAGAGGGGATCCTGATTAAGGTCTATGAGGTTACGAGGGCCATGGAAAGGTTGGATAGCAACCAGCTGTTCCCCTTAGTTGAAGGGTCAATAACAAAGGGCCATCATTTTAAGGTGAAAGGCAGGAAATTTAGACAGAATTTGAGGAAAAATGTTTTCACCCGGGGGTAGTGGGAATATGGAGTGGACTGCCTGGGAGGGTAGTAGAGGCAGGAAACCTCAGAACATTTAAAAAGTCCACGATGAGCACTTGTAATGTCATAACATTCAATGCTGTGGGCTAAGTATTGAAAAGTGGGATTAATGCTGGTAGATCATTACAGATTCAGTGGGTTAAGGGCCTCTTCTATGCTGTAAAATTCTATAACTGTACAACTTTGCTTTTGAAATCTATGCTAATCATTCTTCCTTATTTTTTGATATCTTGATACTCTTCTATCGCATATTTGCACTATTTTCCCAACTACACATATTCAGCTAACCAATCCATGATTTCTTGCATTTATTTTATCTTCCTCTTTTCTCATATGACAATTATATTAGGAATTACTATTAGTTCTCTGGCATGATTCCCTTTTCTAATGAATGTATGTGTTAATGATGCCTATACTAGCTCTCCCTTAACTTGACTTATATCGATTAAAGAGTTTATCAAATAACTTTTTTTTGTAATAATACCTGAAGTTTAACTACCATATTAATTTTCTTTCACCATATTCAATGTTCTGTAGGTTTTACATATTATAGGATAGAGCAAGTACCAACATTAGATGGCAGAGGGCTGAAGCGAGCAGTGGTCAAGAGTCAGAGATTCCAAAGTTGTAACAATATGCATTCTAACTTGTTGCATCATAGCCGACTATTGCAAATGGCAGGTTTTTGATATAGTCCACTAATGTGATTGCACTGCAACTCGGGCGGGACTACACTACAACACTTCTGACACATATAGAGAACCACCCTTGCATGGGTTTTTGAGATCATTTCTTTTAAGTAAATTGAATGTGTTTTCAATCTTGGGATCGAGGCATTGCTAACACAGGCGGCTTTTACGATCCATTTCTAGCGAGATAATTGAGTGGTTTGCTGGGTCATTTTCGAAGGCAACCTCATCAGCCAAATAAACTACTTATGCTTGGGACTGAAGTCATATTTAAACCATACCAGGTACGAATGGCAGATTCTCATTCAGAAAAGAACTTTAGTAAACCATTTAGTTTTTCATGAAAAGTCAATATCTTCAACAAAATATTTTTAAAACTGACTCAAATTCTCAAGTTTCCACAGTGAGATTCAAACTTGTTTTACGGATCATTAATCTGAACTTCTACATTGCAGTTTAGTACTGTAACTGCATTACTATTTCTGGCATTTACTACAGACATTGCTTCAAGTACAGGAAAGGAATGGACTTGATATAAGATGATCCAACATCTCTCCATTTGCTTTGCACTTGGTTCTCTGAGGTACTGAGAGAGTCATGACAGAACCTTTTACTGCTTCCATTCCACTTTTGTTTCTATTCAGTTGAATGAAGCCCTCTAAAAGTTTCAATCTTCAATGACTTGGCATCAATAACAGGTTATTGTATTTGTCCTGTTGTAAACATACTATTAATATTAAGTATAAATAAACATTACTTCCAAAAATGGTTCCAAAACAATAGCATTTTGGATTTAGAAATGGAGGTCCCTTTAAGGCTTAAACCGATCACTTCCAGGGTTGATTGAGAGTAAGTGATGCTCATTGGACTTGTTTTAGTGAAGCACTGAATTCAGAGCCCTCTTGTGGTGCAGAGGTAATGTCCCTACCCCTAGACCAAGAGGCTTGGGTTTTACTCTCACCTGTTCCAGAGGTGTGTAATAATATTTCTGAACAGGTGATTAGGAAAAGTTGGTTAAATAACAGCCGCATTCTATCAATTGGAAACATGAGTGATTTACTGGTGGTAGTTTATAAATGAAAATAATGCCATGGGTGATTTGGTAATGGGAGCAAACCTGTTCAGTTGTGTATAAGAGTACCTCTGGATATATTAAAAAAAAGCTGAACTGTAGGCAATGGTGGTGTCCCCACCTCTGATTAAGGAGGCTCAGGTTCAAGTTCCATCGGCTCCAGAGGTGAGGAATAGCACATCCAGACAGGTTGACTAAAAAAAATCCAAGAGCTGAATTCAGCCTAATGGCAGTTGTTTTCTGGATGAGGAAGCATGAAAGCTGATGTTTCTACTTTACAGTAGAACCTTTGCCAATCTCTGAAAGTAATTTGACATATGGAATTCAGTGTGTAAAACTCATCATGTGTCCAAATTTCCAATGAACACTGTCTGTCAGTGAGCATGCATTTCCTTCAACTATATAAGAGCAGAACATTTCCATTTTAATATTTAAGGAGGGCAAAGACGAATGGATGGAAAGTGTTTCAGATGATAGTTGAACAGACCAAAAGCAATCCACAAAAATAATTATGGTAAATAATGTTCATGAAAAAAAACAGGTTTTGATAGATGTAATAATGACGATATGTTTGAGAATAGTTAAAAAAGTAATAAAAGCCATACATTAGTAGATTATATGGATAAGATGCAATTGCTGAAGGAATAATAATTTGTGGTGGAAATAGGATGCACAGGAGCCTTTTGAGTGAACAAAATTCTTTCTTTCAAGATGGTGGGCTCTTCCTTTCAACATGGTGGCGAACTAGGACTCTCCAGGTGGAGCTTGTCTCCTCCCTCAGTTACTGTCCTTTATTTCCCTTTTGTGTTTTCTTTTCCTTCTTTCTTCTCGGTGCTGTCGTGAACTCTCGGTCTCAATACAGACCTGACATGGTGGTATCCCGGCCCAGCGTGGCCTCAATGTGGACTTCTGGTCTTGAGGTGAGACCCGATGTAGTCTGGAGGCCAGGTACCGGCACAGGCTGTATTGGAAGGACTGTTATTCTGAACTTTTACTGCTCTGCTTTTCTAATTTTTTTCCCCTAAGAATTTACACTTAAGAATCTGTGCCTAGGTGTCTATACCCAAGATGGTGCCATAAGTGGCAACTTGGAAACTTTTCACTGTACTCATTAGAGTACATGTGACAATAAATTCTAACTCTAAGTTAGTAAAGCTTTTATTTTCATTCTTTGCATGCATATCTATTTATTGTCTCACCCAGCTGCCTTGAGAATGTGGTAGTAAGCTTTTGTTTTGAATATTTAAATATTTCAGAGTGAAGAGCAAGTGTGACACCAACCTTCATTTAAATCACTGAAAAAAATAGCCGTTATCTCCAAAATTTAATGAGAATGAAAAATAATATCGAAGTATTGGAAGATTGAAAGCGCTGCCCTATTATTTGAAAAGGATGAAGGGACCAAGAGTTTGAAATCAGTAGCAGAAAGATTGAAAAGTTATGTTCTCAATACAGTTAATATTAATCAACTCTTGGGAAATCATAAGTTGATTGGGGAGCGGTGATATTATTTTATGAAAGGTTATCCTGATAGAAAGTGGAGGGTGCAAATTAGCTGGAATAAATTTTGGCCTCATTGGGTCATTTTAATGTAGGAGTTATCAACAAGTTCTGGGTAGTATCACCTGGTGAAAATTTCATATTGCTGTGTTCTAAAAAAATTTCAAGCATCCTTGAAATATGTTGGCATTTGTTTTAGGACTTTAATATCAACTAAAATCAAGGATTATTGCTATCAAGGGCCGACATTTAAATAGACTAAGACAATGGAAAAATCTCGATCAGCTGTTTTGTTCCAGTTCACTGCAATGGCACCACCTACTGGCAATGTGTTAAACAAATGTGGTAAAAGTACCCATCAGTGGTTGTAACTGTTCTAAAAGGAGAAAGTAAATTCCCAATCGCTTTGTCTGGCATATTTGTCTAAGACAAATGTGAGTCTATTGTAAGCAGAATAGGGATGTGGCAAACAGCTAAATGTTTATTTTCTGTCAGTCTTCACTGAGAAATCCAAGAAATCTCCTAGAAGGGAAAAATCAAGGGATAAGGGAGAATAATAAACTGAGGGAAATTAGTATTAATAACTATGATAAATTAGAGGATCTGAAAGTTGATAAATCACTGGGACCTGACATTCTACATTCTAAAATACCGTAAGAGGCTCTATGAAGATATTAGATGCTGAAGTGATTATCTTGCAAAATTCTATACATTCTGGAATTCTTTTTGCAGTTTGTAGTTAGCAAATTATTTATGATGGGAGAGAAAGAAGACAGAGAACTGCAACTTTACACCAGTAGTAGGGAAAATATTAGAATTTATTATAAAGAATGTGAGAAATGGACACTTGGATAATAATGATCTAATTGGGCATAGCCAGCATGGATTTGTGAATAAGAAGTCATGTTTGATGAAACTGATAGAGTTTTTTTTTTAAATGCTACTAACAAAATTAATAAAAAAGAGTTTTTCAAAGTAGTATATCAATATTTTAGGAAGGCAATTTGATAAATGCCCCCACAAGAGGTAAGTAAGCAAAATTAATGCATAAGGTATAAGAGGTAATGTATTGGCATGGATTATGGATTGGCTAAGATGCAGAAAACAGAGTGTAGGTATAAATTGTATCAGAGATAAAAGGTACTGCAGATGCTGGAGAATCCGAGATATCTGCTCCCAGGATGAGACATTCCAATCCCGCACATCTCAAATGTCCTCATTCTTCAAGGACCGCAACTTCCCCCCCACAGTGGTCGAGAACGCCCTCGACCGTGTCTCCCGCATTTCCCGGAACACATCCCTCACGCCCCGTCCCCGCAACAATAACCAAAAAAGAATCCCCCTCGTCCTCACATACCACCCCACCAACCTCCGGATCCAACGCATCATCCTCCGACACTTCCGCCATCTGCAGTCAGACCCCACCACCAAAGACATCCTTCCCTCCCCACCCTTATCTGCCTTCCGGAGGGACCACTCCGTCCGCGACTCCCTTGTCCGCTCCACACTCCCCTCCAGCCCCACCACACCCGGCACTTTTCCTTGTAACCGCAGGAAGTGCTACACCTGCCCCCACACCACCTCCCTCACCCCAATCCCAGGCCCCAAGAAGACTTTCCACATCAGGCAGAGGTTCACCTGCACATCTGCCAATGTGGTATACTGCATCCGCTGTGCCCGTTGTGGCTTCCTCTACATCGGGGAAACCAAGCGGAGGCTTGGGGACCGCTTTGCAGAACACCTGCGCTCAGTTCGCAACAAACAACTGCACCTCCCAGTCGCGAACCATTTCAACTCCCCCTCCCATTCCTCAGATGACATGTCCATCCTTGGCCTCCTGCAATGCCACAGTGATGCCACCCGAAGGCTGCAGGAACAGCAAATTATATTCAGCCTGGGAACCCTGCAGCCCAATGGCATCAATGTGGATTTCACAAGCTTCAAAATCTCCCCTCCCCCAACCGCATCCTAAAACCAGCCCAGCTCAGCATTTCTGATGAAGGGTTTAGGCCCGAAACGTCAAGTTTTCCTGCTCCTATGATGCTGCTTGACCTGCTGTGTTCATCCAGCCCCATGCTTGTTATGTAGGTATAAATTGGCCATTCTTGCATTGGCAGCATGTGACTCGTGGGTCAGTATTTCAGCCCCAGTTGTTCTAAATATATATCAGAAATTTGAATGTGGGGACCGAATGTAATATTTCCAAGGTCACAGGAAGGTGGGAAGGTATGCTTTGAGGAAGATGCAAAGTGAGTTCCAAGAGGATTTGGATTGACTTTCTGCATGGGTAACAACACTGCAGATGGAACATAATGTGGAAAAAATTTGAGGTTATCCACTTTGGTTAGAGGAGCCGACGTGCAGAGTATTTCCGATATGATGAAGAGATTGAACGGTAAGATACATAGTATAAATATACATTTGGGTGTCCTCATCAATAAATCACTGACATGTAAGTGCAGTGAGCAGTTAAGAAGGTTAATGGTATGTTAACATGTATTGTAAGAGGATTTGCATACAGGAGAAGCAAGGTCTTGCTTCAATTGTCTTGAACCTTGGAAAACCACGCCTGGAATACTGTGTACAAACAACAGGGAGCTCAGCCATATAGGAGCATCTGTTGCTGCTGTTCCAGCTACAGACAGCTTTCTTATGATACCTGAAGCTTGGTGCCTGTGGCCAGGTGAACAGGGCTGTGTCAGCGGAACTGCATTCCTCTATCTCAGTCACCTCGTCTGCTCACTAGGTCCATGCTCCTCACCCAGAGCCACTATCTGTGCAGAAGTCAGAACCCACAGAATTGAGATTATTGTGCTGGTTGACTGTATGCTTATTGTATACAATATGTTTCCTCAATTTCCTGCTGTTTGTTTGAGCCAGTGGGGGAAAGCGGAGGGTGGATGCTTAGGGAACGTTTGCAACTTTAGGAGACACAAGGAGAAATCCTGAGAAACAGCCTAAGAGAGCAAAACGCACAGCAGTGTAGCACCTACTCAATTCAACACCATACTTAGCACACCATCAACAGGGTGGCAAGCATTGCACCCACTCACCAGTTCCCACCACCACCATCCCCACCCTTGTTCACTTTTTCCTGGGTATTAAGTGCTGATATTTCCTGTAAGCACTAAAGATAGTGAAATAAGTCACTTCTGTTGTCCATAGCCAATGGGCAATTATTCCTATCAATAAGAGGCTACTTGACTCAGTGGTGACAGATCCTTGGTGGCATTTTGGGAAACCGGAGGGACCAGTAAGTGACCTGGGTACATAGTCCTCTCAGGTTCATGAGTAGAAAACACCCTAAAGATTTACAGCTGGTGTGTCTGACATACTTGTCCTGAGGGTTAATATGTCTTGCAGTCATTTCCACAACCGTCTGAGATGCTCTTGGGAGATTGGCTGCCACCAATCCTTCTTATTGCTATTGATCTAGGTACTGATACTGAGTTGGCTTCTCTCCAAAGATCATCTCCTTGTGATTTTGGAGAGGATTGTGCATACCTAGGAACCCAAGGGCTAAACCATCTGGAGCATAGCTCCTGGCAAGGTCACTCATGACGGTAAGCACAATCCACAAAGACCTTGATGATGTAGAAGTGCCAGTGTTAGACTGGGGTGAAAACAGGCAGAAGTCACATGATACCAGGTTATAGTCCAACAGGTTTATTTGAAATTACAAGCTTTCGGAGCGCTGCTCCTTCATCAGGGCAAGGACTTCTGACCATGAAGACCTCAACAGTGGAGCAGGTGGAGGGTGATAGCTGAACCTAAGTTAGAGCATCACAACAGTTGTGAAAGCAAATGAAGGCTGCAGCAGAGAAGGGCCACCAGTCGCCTTGGCCTCCATGCCACTGGCCTTTGAACTCTATCTGCCAAGGTCCGTGTGGCAGCTGTGTGTACACCAGACTCCCGTGTAAAAAGACGTGACGCACTGGCATCCTCCCAAACTGGAGGGCGTAGGTTTAAGGTGAGGGGGGGAAGATTTGAAAAGGACCTAAGAGGGTCTGAAGATTGAGAAATCTTTGGGATCTGACATTCTACATCCCAAAGTATCATAAGAGGCATCTATGGAGTAATCAGATGCCGAATTGATTATCTGTCCTACTTACATCCTGCACAAAGGTCTTATGGCAATCAGCTCGTGGCGGAGAGGACAGGACTGTGACAGCTGGAAGCCCCTGATCACAAACTGGTGACACATTAGGTGGCGGGTGTCAAATTTAGTCATCTTTCTCCTGCATGAAGCACTTAGAGCATTTCAGCAGCTGTGCCCATGACTGAGCAGCCTGTTTAGATCCACCCTGCTCAGTATTGTATGGGAGGGCGCTGGAAAAGGTTAAAAAAATAGGCTGCCTCAAAATTCCTGAATGGATTACCGCATCCAGAGGGATCACCCACATGTGGTCAGAAATAAAGAATAATAATAAACTTTGGAGTCTGGAATGTAAGAACCCTGATGGACCCAGCTAACAGTGACTGATCGGAGAGAAGAACTGTAAGAGAACTGAAGTGGTGCCAGATCGACCTTGCTGCTCTTTTCCAGAACTCACCTTGCAGACAAAGGGCAACTGAAGGAGGTGAAAGGTTACACCTTCTGGAAAGGAAAGGCTACTGATGAGCCCAGAATTCATGGTGTTGGATTTGCAATTAAGAACCAGCTCATCAGTTGTCTATTCCTGCGGGGATCAACAACCAGTTCAGAACCTTCCACCTGATGCTCACCAACAACCAGATGGCTACAGTTGTGAGTGCTTATGCCCTAACACTTGACTCGGAGGAGGAAGTAAAATAGACTTTCTATGCCAACCTTGACACACTGTTGTCAAGCTCCAAGGAGCACAAGATGATTCTTTTTGGAGACTTCAATGCCAGGGTTGGTTGAGACCACAACCTTTGGAATGGCACCATAGGAAGGGAAGGTATTGGCAACATCAACTCCAATGGAGTGCTTCTTCTCACAAAATGCACTGAGTACAAACTCGTCATCAAAGCATCTTGGAGGCATCCACACTCGAAACAATGGCATCTTATTGATTATGTTATTGTTCGGTCCAGGAATTGTCAGAACAGGAATGCCAGTAGGGCTATGATCGGCCCAGGTGACCTCCTTATCCATTCCACAATGTCCAGAGAACACAGAAAGAGGCAAGTTCAGAAAAAGTAGACCCAGACAAGATTCAACTTCGAGAGCCTGGATGGCATGGTCACTACACAACATCTACGGGCCTCACTTGCTAAAAACCTACCTTAGGCATACTCAGAAGATTTAGGAGAGCACTGGAATTTGCTAAAATCAACCATTCTCAGTACCTGCAATAACAAGTCCAGAAACCATCATGACAGGTTCGATGAGAATGACGCGGAAATTGAACAGCTCAACTCCAAGAAAAGGACAGCCCTCTGTGATTAGCAGAATGACATCAACTGCAAGGCCAAGAGAAAGGCCTATGCCAAAGCTAAGGCTGATGTCCAGAAGAGGATGAGGGAGCTCAAAAAAAAAATGGCGTATTGATAAGGCCTTGGAAATCTAGCAGCTGGCAAATGCTGGTGGCACAAGAGGCTTCTTCAGCACCACCAAGGCTGTATATAGTCCAAGCTACCATGGTTTAAACCTCCTGCTCTCTAAAGACAGACAAAAACTGCTCAGGGACAACGAGGCAATGAACAGCAGCTGGAGAGAGCATTTCCAAGAACTCCTCAAACATAACACCAAAACTAACTTGGCAATCATCAACCAAATCTTCCAGAGACTCTCGCAAGGTGACATGGGAGAGCCTCCCAGTGCGACCAAAGTACAAGATGCCATAAGGAGCCTAAGAAACGACAAGGTTGCTGGTCCTGATGGTATTCCTGCAGAGATCCCAAAGGACGGTTGCCCACAGTTCCATGAACACATACATGCTTTGATCTTGAAGAACTGCCCTCAGAGCTCAGGGCTGCTCTGATTCTGACCACATTCAAAAAGGGTGACAAGGCTGACTGTGGGAATTGAAAAGGCATCTCCCTTTTGTCAACCACTGGCAAAGTACTTGCACGGGTCCTTGCCAATCAAACTCTGCCCATCATCTGAGGAAATACTCCCTGAATCAGCGTGTGGCTTCTGCCTGTCCAAACAAAGACCAGGCATGGTCTTCACAGCATGTCAACTACAAGGAAAATGTCAGGAACGGAAACAACTGCTTTACATGGCATTCAGCGACCTAACTAAATCCTTTGACCCAGATAACCACCAGCCTTGCTGGCAGATACTGTCACAACACGGCTGCCATGGTAAGTTCATCAGGAAGCTGAGGCTGCTGCATGATGACATATCTGCGACATCTGCTTAGCAACTGGGGATTGGAGCCTGAATCTTTCACCGTGGAGACGGGGGTCAAGCAGGGCTGCACCCACCCTGTTCACCATCTTCATTGCCTCTATCTCACTGGCCAAAACCTGTCCAAAGGAATTCAAATCCTTTACCATACGGACAGTGAGTTGTTCAACCTTAGTAGGTTTAAGGCCAAGGGCAAGTTCTGCCTTGGAGATTCAGTATGCTGATGACAAGGCCATCACAGTACACTGCGGAAGATCTGCAGTGCATCTTAGATCTCTTTGCCAAGGCATACAAGGACTTAGGCCTTATCCTTAAAATAAGAAAAGACTCTAGTATGCCATCAACTACCACCACCAGTTTCTCCAGCCCTCTAACAATAAGGGTCAACAACCATCTCCTTAAAAATGTGGATCACTTCCTATACCTTGGCAGCCTTCTCTCCTCCAAGATCATGTACTCCCAGACAAAGGAAGATCAGCGTGCCCCTGAAGGCCAAAAGAAATGCTTCAAAGATAACAACCAGACCAACCTCAAGAAATTCCATATCAAGATCAACAATTGAGAGAACTCAGCTACAAACTAGAATCACTGGAGAGACATCATCCATATGCCATGAAAACGATCTCCACTGTGCTGCCGAAATGAAGCATCCCTTGCGCAAGGAGCAACAGGACATCAGGAAAGCCCACTCATCACCACCTCCAACCACCATTACCACCCACCAATGCCCACATTGCAATCACATCTGTGGTTCCTGGATTGACCTCTTCAGCCATCTAAAGACCCATAAATAGATGCCCTTATGGAAGGCAATCATACCCAACCCAAGTGATTGCTGAAGACCAAGTGAGACTGGATGTCCACACAAAGTCTTTGGCAAAAGTGAGGTTCTTTTGGAAGAATAGATTTATTAAATAATATTTAATAACTAGTTACATTACATCTAAGTTTCATGACAGTCTCTTATAAGAGCTCAGGTTAGACTTGAGAGTAAGTATACATTGCTGTTGGCTACATAGGTTTTAGAACTAGAACAAAAGAAAATGAACCAATAACTAACATAACTCGCTAGCTCTTCCCAGGAACAGTCCTTTATATCCTGATGGAAGGAACTTATCCTATTAAGATACTACCTTATTCAATAGGAGCAGGAGGAATACACTGACCATTTAGAGTGTCTGAGATCATAGAACCCTTTACAGCAGTAAATATGATTGTACTCCTACAACTGACAATGGAAGCTAATTGAACCCCATGTCTGCTTTATCTCGGTATGTGACCTCCTCCTGCTAACTTTCAGGAAGATGGATAATCACCTCTACTTCATGGCCTCAAGATCACCTCCAGCTTATTGGCTATGAACTGAGGGGCTATCTTGTCCCAAATGTTAGACTTCCAACTTTCCATTAACACCCTGTAGCATAGGAATCTCCCAAGAATCTCGGTAAATCCCTTACTTTCTTCCCAATTACTCAAATGGCAGCCAGAGTAATGGCCGCTGCTGTGAGTTCAAATGCAGCCCACATTTCTGTTGGCCTGCCTTTGTTCCCAGCCCAATGACCACTAATTGGCCACTGACTTCAAACCAAATAAGGGGCTAGTCCCAAGAAAAATGTGACATTAATTTGGGGTGATTCTGGAACCTGGAAACAGTCCCAGCTTTTATTTCTAGCCCCCAAATAACAACTTCATTCTAGAGATGTATGACTAACTACTTAATTCAACTATAATGCATGGAGTCAAAATTCAGTATCGGATTACAATAGAGATAATAGGTACTGCAGATGCTGGAGAATCCGAGATAACAAGGTGTGGAGCTGGATGAACACAGCAGGCCAAGCAGCATCATAGGAGCCGGAAAGCTTGACGTTTCGGGCCCAGACCCTTCATCAGAAATGGGGGA